>JASANA010005831.1:0-18773 GCA_030248095.1 Ptycholaimellus sp. GST1_10 | reverse complement strand
CCATGGAAAAAAGGAAAGAATAAGTAATGATTATAGATGTGGAAAGTGCACCAGTGCCCGACCGCGTTCGTCCGCCCAACGGATGTCCTTTCTATCAATTCGGCTGCGATTATACCGTTTCCAAGCCTGAGTCTCCAGCTTCTGCCATGAGCCGTGATCGGTATTGAGACGGAGAAGGAGGGAGACGAGACCAAGTTGGGCGAGCATGTGGGCAAGGAACCCATTCGACACCTCACTTTTCTATGCGATGCTGGTAGACAGGGACTGCAGAGATGAGAGGGACAGTGGGAGAGGCTTGAGTGCGCGAACTGATGGCGGAGACGGAGGCGATGACGATGCGGTGGGAGGATGTCTCCAGCCTCTACGAGCAGGTCTATCTGCGCCACGATCGCATGCGAAAGCGCTACGGAAGCCATCTGCTCTGGAAAATCGACGACTTTCAGGTTTCTTTCATTCCTGAATAAGGCATTCATCCCTGAATGAGACGGCAATGTTTAAGACGCGGCTGAATTCGGCGAAGGCAGGGGCGGAGACGGTGATCTTCTCCCCGCCATTCGTCACCGCACGTCACGGCTTCAAGCTCATCTGCTCTGCCGCCCTCTACGGGGACGGCAAAGGTCCTTTCACAATCCGGCTGCCTCCTGGAAGGCAGAAGAGCTGCAGCGCGGGGCAAGTTCATGTCCGTCTTCATATCACTGCTGAAGGGGGACTTTGACGCTCTGCTGGTGTGGCCGTTCAGTCACCTGATCACCGTCACGCTGCTCTCTCAGTCCCAGGACCTGGGTCAGAAGCAGGACAAGGTCTACCAGATCAAGCCCAACACCATTCCGCAGAACGAAGTGCTCCAAACGGAGGATGCAAGAAAGAGAGTTTACGGAGATGCTAAAAGTTCAGGTATTCCTGGGACGGCCGGTGAGGGAGCGAAACCCATCATTTGGGGCGCAAAAATTCATCGAGCTTGACGCACTCCAGAGCCTCGACTTCGTCAAGGAAGATACCATTTACATTCAGATCAGCGTGGACGAGACCAATATGAATGTCCTTTGAAACTTAGAGCTTCCATCATACAATTGAACATAAGATATTAAGCTGTAAAACTGAAAACCGCACAACAAAAACTTAGCAACTCAATTGTTATAACTTTACTAAAATTTCTTAAAAATATAGTGCTCTGCGTTACGTTAAAAAGAGCAGAAGAGCTAAAAAGAGCTAAAAAGAGCTAAAAAAATTTAAATTTTTGAAATTAACTTCAGACAGCCTTGAAGACAGTTAATATTTCAAATTTACCCCCTCCTCGTATTCTCAAATTTCAATATTCGAAATCCATAGATAACAAAAAATCCGCAAAAATTTCATTTGCCGCACGTGTCGATCATTTAGATAATTTTCAGATAATTTTAATTAAGAAGATGAATGCTTGTTGGATTTGAAAGCAGTTTCAGTCATTCAGGCCACACAATTCGCACTGCATTGAACGTTAACACAAGCATTCGTAATTCGTAAGCAGAAGCAGAAACTGTTCAGAAACAAAAACTTCTTGGAAGCATGATATCTGGGATGCTAAGAACAATACATGGTGTTGCTTGATAATTGTTACTTGGAAATATATCTTATTATTGGTTGTATTTTATACGTTTCAGTTTTTAACAATGCATACGCTGGCTTGGCATAAGTTTTGAGGGCTGACTCCTAGAACCCCCCCCCCCCCAAGAATTACACCCCCCCCCCCCCCAAATTCACCACCCCCCCCATGAATAACACCCCCCCCCCAAGATATACACCCCCCCAAGGCAACACAACCGCGATATCAATAATCTGTAATGTTTAAGGCACTTTTCTAAGATTTTGTACTATTTTAAATGTTTTTAGAGACTTTTACTTGTATTTTGTTTTTTTTTGAATGTTTTTATAGTTTTTAGAATGTATTTTGTATGTTTTTGGAGATTTTATGATTTCCGCTGTAAAAAAATTTTGTCCGAGGGGGGAGTTATTTGTGGGGGTTATATGGGGGGGGGGTGTAAGTCTGGGGGGGTGGTACTAGGAGTCAGCCTGGGGGTGTATTATACTCTACTGGAAATGAGCTGGAAACATCACAAAGAAACTCTACGGAACAAGTGGGACCCCACTGGAGAGCTTCTTCCTGGATACCTATATTCATACATGTTCCGGCGCTTCCATGGCCATAAGAAGGGCAGGGTCATATTTGTAGAAATGTTGAAATTGATTAGGTACTATTGGACTCCTGATTTTGCTCCATAAACATGAATAAATTCACCAATGTATGCCATATATACACAACATCTACAGCAACCAGCAGTATTGGTTGAAATATTGGTCAAATTGCCTTGGGGGGGGGTGTATATCTTGGGGGGGGGTGTATATCTTGGGGGGGGGGGGTGTAATTCTTGGGGGGGCGGGGGTGTAACCCCTTGGGGGGGGGGGGGCTGTAATTCTTGGGGGGGGGGGTTCTAGGAGACAGCCGTTTTGAGCCTACCTGCCGCCCTTTGCTTCAATGCCAAGTATTTTTATTTACTTCAATGCCAAGTGAGGCAAATCCTTTTTCCCCCGACTGTGTTGGACGATAAAATATAATCTGATGCAACAAATCTTTTTGACAGAATAACATGTTTGCGCAAATTTTCCCTTTCCAAAAGTCAATCGCCCCGAACAAATTATGAAATAATATTACATTACTTTATTCAAAGACATGCGTTTCTGCTTCAATAGCATATTCAAATATTTTAGTGTTCCAATTCAGACGAAAATGTCACCACGCCGGTGGCTCGGATTCGGCATGTGAACTGAGCAGTACTGGAATGCCCTCTGAAGGCAGGCAAAACAAATTTGTATCGCAGTCTGGCATCAAAAAGAAGGTCGGCGCCTTGGCATTGTTTAGAATCCCCGAGGCCGAGACAATGTTTAGACTCCCTGAGGCAGCCCTTCCAACCCAGCCCAGTCCATTCCACCTCTTCGCATCATTCGCTTTCCCCTTCGCTACACAGCACCTATTTTAAGGCGCTGCTGAATTGTTTGAAGGTAAAAAGAGGGAAGGATGCGGGAGACTTGATTCCACGCTCCTTCCAGCCTGCTCATCTTCCAACGTGGATCAAGGAAGCTAGCCACCGGGTTAATGCCTACTTTTATCAATGATTATGTTTTCTGACCCAACTAGCCTAATGCTCTTCGCACAAACTTTTCACCGCCATCGCTGACCATCGGCAGCATTCACTGCAATGACGCTAAGGCGTTAGCAAAGCTTAGCCTCCTCTGAGATGCCAAATGAATAGTGGCATCTTGTCAAACTTTGCACCCGAGCTCATTGAAAAGTCTAATTGTGCCACCAAGCATCTGCTTCAGAGGCCTCATTTCGCCAGGCCTCCAGTGCACCACTCACTTGGCAGAGTGCAAGACGCCGCCCGAGCCCATCCAAGAGCCGCCCCGCCCCGCCCCGCCCGCCATGAGCGCCGCCCGCACCCGCATCTCCGGACTCAGCCCCCTGAAGGCAAAGAAGGAGGGGCGGAAGCTCCTCCAGGTTCCCTCCTCTTTCTTCCTCAATAAGGCCTGGAAGCTAGGCGCCCCCATTCCAGGACCTGGGCCTCATACAGGCCCACATTGCCGAAGCCGCCGACAAGCCCGCCACCAAGGCCAAGGCCAAGCCTAAGGCCGCTGCCACCCCCAAGGCCGCCGCCGCCGCCCAGCCCACCGCCTCCGCCACCCCCGTCCTCGCCACCACCCACCCGGAGACCCATGCCCCCTATACGCCCAGTTCGACAAGCTCAAAGCTCACGTGGTAGGAGCATGCTATTGACTCACCCCCATCAGCAGCTCTTTGATAAGCTCCGTTTCCAGGAAGGCATCGAAGTGGACTGGAAGTTCCGGAAGCCGGAGGAGGATAAGAAGAGGAAGGAGAAAGTGGAAGTGGAAAAGCAGCTTCGTCGGCTGCTGGTCGGCTTTCTTCCACTTGAGGCATGGAATAAGAGGTTGGATTGCAGAGAAATATCGTCAATGGCATCCTCATTTTCAACATCGCCTTTTGCAGGTGGCCTTCGGCCGCGCAAAAAATGCCCATGGACGTGGTAGTGGGTCGTGCCATCTCCCCACAAGTTAAGGGGTAAGAAAGCTCCTTGCTTCAATGGTTAAACCCGCCCATGGACTGCATATTTCTCTACGAGATAGAGGACGGAAGTGTCGCTGCACAGATGGAAAAGCAGCTTCGTCGGCTGCTGGTCGGCTTTCTTCCACTTGAGGCATGGAATAAGAGGTTGGATTGCAGAGAAATATCGTCAATGGCATCCTCATTTTCAACATCGCCTTTTGCAGGTGGCCTTCGGCCGCGCAAAAAATGCCCATGGACGTGGTAGTGGGTCGTGCCATCTCCCCACAAGTTAAGGGGTAAGAAAGCTCCTTGCTTCAATGGTTAAACCCGCCCATGGACTGCATATTTCTCTACGAGATAGAGGACGGAAGTGTCGCTGCACAGATGGCCACAACATGAACATTCCCATTACCCCTCTCGATCGGGCCAAACAAGCATCCTTGCTGGAATGACTGAACGCCATCATGGACTCTGACTACGAACTCCTCTACGAGACGGAGGAGGGGTGTCTGGCCACTCAAATGGTCATAATTCTTACCAGTCCTACCTTCTTCGCTCCCAAACGCAAAGTTGTTCAAAATCTCAAACATTTCAACAAAAGTGGAATGAAACGGGGTACTAGAAGGCGGGAGGAGAGGCGGTGCTGTGGAAGGCACTGGAGAAGGAGGAGGCGGCTAATAAGAATAAGATGATGAAGCGCGGCCAAGCCCAGGTTCCAATCTAGTCCCCTTCTCTCGTAGCACTCCACAAAACTCTCATACTGCTCCTAGCTGGCGCCTTCGAGAAAAAAGTACCTGATCAATATAAATGATCAATACACCTCTATGGCACACTCCGTCCACGAGGCCTGTGCCGCGCGCCGATCCGCCTGTCCTACTCCGCGCACCCCCGTCTACGGTTTTTCACTTTTCCCATTCCCACACTGCAAAAAGAATAGGCTTACAGAGTATGTGAAATGAAAACGATTTTACCAGAAACTATAGATTTGTCTCGTTGTTTCAGAGGAATTTGGAGAGTGGTGGAGAGGTCTCTGCAGGCCTCATGGGTGGCCATAGACAAAATAAGGCCTACACTCCGAGGCCTCCAGTGCACACACTTCACAATTCGCAGAGTGCCTGGCCCGCCCTCCTCCAATATGAGCGCCACCCACTACGCCGGCTACAGCCTCCTGGAGGCGAAGAAGGAGGAGCAAAAGCTCCTCAGGGTTTTCACCTCTTTCTTCCTGAAAAAGGCCGGGAAGATAGGCGCCGCAATTGCAGGAGCTGGGGCTTATCCAGGCACACATGGCGAGCCTGGAGGCCGCCGCAGCCAACAACAAGGCCGGACCAAGACCAAGTTTCCCAAGCCGAAGGCCGCCGCCACCCCCAAGCCCAACCGACCGACTCCGCCACCCTCGTCCTCGCCACTGCCCACGCCGAGGCCCAGGCCCTCTTCTCCCAGTTCCATGAGCTCAAAGCTCAAGTGGTACGATCATGCTCTTGCCTCACCCCCATCAGAAGCTCTTTGATAAGCTTCTTTTACAGGGAGGGATCGAGGTGGACTTGAAGTCTCGCAAGCCTGAGGAGGAGAAGAGGAAGGAGAAGGTGAAGGGGGAGATCCAGCTACGACGGCTGCTGTTCTGCTTTCTTCCATTTGAGCCATGGAATGAGAGGTAGGATTGCAGGAAGCAGCTGCGGAGGAGAAGGCGGGAGGGGAGCCTGTGCTGTGGAAGGCACTGGAGGAGGAGGAAGAGGCGGAGAAGGCGGCGGTGAAGAAGCGCGGCCAGGCCCGGGTTCCAACCTAGCTCCCCTCTCTCATAGTACTAAATACACTCATAGAGCTTCTAGCTCGCCCACTCCGTCCACGAGGCCTGTGCCGCGCCGCGCGCCGATCCGCCAGCCCTTCCACTCCCAGCCCTTCCCCAGGCCCCACTTTCGCCAAGCTCATTCTAAACCTCAATTCTCAATCATCTCCATTCTTAAGAGAGATTCCATGAGAGAATTTAGCATTGTAAAGGGAGGTGGTTTTTAGAATTTTCTATGACTTAGAATGCGTTTGAAGCACGTGATCAGCCAAAATGTGAGGAAAGGTTGGTTTCCTGACCAGCAGTTGGTCTTTGCAATTTCTCTTCGCATTTTTAGCCCCACCCGCGCCAACATTCTTGATTCTCAGGGAACGTTTCTTCATCCTCAGAAACGACTTCTTGGATACTATCTTTGTAGCAGTTGAATTTTAGCTCTTGCTCTAGGCAAAAGAAACCGTTTATATCAGCTTTTGAAAGCTTGTCATAGAATAAGTAAGTAGAAAGCGTGACGTGAAATAAGCTGGTCTATTGAAGGTCTCCAACGCAGGCCACCCGTTGGTGGCGGAGGCGGAGGTGCTCAGGGCACGTGGTTTTGCGCTGACTAAACCAACTCGGAAGCAGCACTAGGTTTTTCTTTTCTTCTTTCGGTTCTTCTTTTCTTCGTTTGTTCTTCTTTTCGATCCCCGTTTTTATCTCACCTGTCTGGTATCATCACCCGCCTCTCCCATCCCTCCACTGCCCCCCGCATTGTCCTTTTTGCATGCTTCTTCGTCTCTACTTCCTGCTAGTTACGGCATCCCAATCATTCCCAGCTGTCTATGTGCGGAAAAAATATCTTTGGATTCGCCAAGGGCACTGTCTATGTCAAGCTCACGTTTAGTAATATTTTTCATGCAAATTCTTTAAATAAAGTAGCAGCGGTGGTTTCTCACTAATTTGGTCGAGGTCTCTTAACAAGGTCACCTCCAATTTGGGCACTTTCCTTTGGGTATGGTCCTTTAAAAGGTTCATTACGCAACCTTTCTTGACATGTGGATTTCTTGCAGAAGGATTTGGTCAACGTCAAGAAGTCCAACTACTGACTCCACCGCCTCAAATTCTCTCCGTGCTTGTCATCTTCGCTACTGTATATATGTATATATTTGCATAGTAGTTATGTATAAAATATTTTATTTATTTATATGCATATTTATTATATACCGGGTGCGGCGTCCAAAAGTTGACAAACTTGAAGACACTGGTTCTCCATGCCATTGCAGTTCTGTGAGCTCCCGCTTCACACAAATGTTTGTCTAGGTGTCTATTATAAGCATGTAAAGCGGTTTGATGTTTCGTGCAGTCTGAATGGAGAAATGGAAATATTAGTTGAAGAAGTCAGAAAAATGGCTGTCAGCAGAATACATTCTAGTACACCTAACTTTGGCAATTAATTTATCCACCCCACTTGCAGCTAGAGAGTTAATTTTTTTGCATAAATTAGGTCTAACCTTGGTTAATAAGTTTGGTAATTTGCAGCTCAATTGATTAAACAGGTGTGGAGAAATTGCCATTTTAGTAAAATAAATCTAAAAACAAGTTGTCTTGCAGACTGGTCTGTCCAATGATATCGGGAAACAATAGAAAATGTGGAAAAACCCATTATTGCAATGTCTATTTCTTGCCACAGGAAAGACCTAGAAGGCTGAAAATTTATACCTAAGTTAAGGGCCTTTAGGACTAAATTGTGTTAAAATTCTGGCTTCAAAGCTTTTTATGGACCAGAGAAATAAAGCTGCAAATTTGGATGGCATTTTTTTGAGTCTCAACCCAAGTTGTTTTAGAGTGGTTTTACTAAAACGGCAAGTTCTCCACACCTGTTTCATCAAATGAGCTGCAAATTTATACACTTACTAAAAAAGGTTAGGCCTACTTTGTAAGAAAAAATTAACTCTCTAACTGCCAGTATGGTGGAGAAATTAAATTCCAAATTTAGGTGTATGGGAATGTACTACCCCCCTGAATTCTGCTGACAGCCATTTTTCTGACCTCTTCTACTAATATTGCCATTTCTCCATCCAGACTGCACGAAACACCAAACCGCTTTACATGCTTATAATAGACACCTAGACAAACATTTGTGTGAAGCGGGAGCTCACAGAACTGCAATGGCATGGAGAACCAGTGTCTTCAAGTTTGTCAACTTTTGGACGCCGCACCCGGTATATTACATTTATTGATTTACTTATTATATATATTTATTATATTATTGGGCTTGCGCGAGCGGAGCGTTAGCGGAGCGGTAGCGCCAAGCCCCTCTTATCGAGTAACACAACCAATTGCAGCTTTCCCAAAGTTTGGCAGGCTGTAGCTCGTCACACAGACGTCGGAGAACGCTGCAAATAGGCTCAATCGACGCGCCGTGGTCGAATTGTGGGGGGTTCTCCTTAAACAAAAATTTTTTAGAGCCTTATTTAAAAAGTTATTTCCAAAAAACTGTTTCAAAAAAATGTCCGTCCGTCCGTCCGTCCAGCAAGTGTTGCAGACACTTGGGCAACATCTGGGGTGTGGATCTCAACGGTTCTAGGGTAAATCGATGCCGCTGAGTGTCATGGCACCCCTAGTTTCTGCATTTTCCGCGTTTTTTAGGTCGAAACATCAACTTTTTGGGTAAAAATTCAGTTTTTTGGGGGTTTTTTGCATGTTTTTCAATTCCAGCTCTATATTTATGCTTTTTACAGGGTTTTTCGCCAAAATAACAACGTCATATAGGTAATTTTGAACGTAGATTACGATGGTGGCACCCGTTTGCTTCTACTTGGTCTCCTTGGGCTTGCACGAGGCCGTGGTGAACAAGCAGGTCATCATCAACTTCATTTTGAGGAATTGTAAATGGTTTTTGGTCTAAAAACAGCACCATATAGGTAACTTTGCATGTAGAATACGATTATGGCGCCCGCTTCCTTCTATCTGGTCTTCATGAGCTTCCACTAGGCCGTGGTGAACAAGCAGGTCATCACCAACTTCATCTTGAGGCATTGTAAATGGTTTTTGGTCTAAAAAACAGCACCATATAGGTAACTTTGGTCGTAGAATACGATTGTGGCGCCAGTTTACTTCTATCTGGTCTTCATGGGCTTCCACCAGGCCGTGGTGAACAAGCAGGTCATCACCAACTTCGTCTTGAGGCATTCTAAAGGGTTGTTGTGCCTACAAATAGCATCATATAGATAATTTTGGACGTAGATTATGATCCTGGCAGCCCTTTGCTTCTAGCTGGTCTCCATGGGCTTGCACTAGGCCGTGATGAACAAGCAGCCCATCATCAACTTCATCTGGAGGCATATTAAAGGGTTTTTGACCCTACAATTAGCATCATATAGGTAATTTGGGATGAAGATTATGGTATGTTTTTCATGGGCTTCCACCTGGCCGTGGTGAACAAGCAGCTGATCACCAACCCCATCTTCGTCTCCATGCATAGGGGCCTTGCCCCTGTATGAAGTGGATGAAATTATTATATAGTGGGTTATACTAACCCAAAAAGTATCTCTTATCTATATTTTACCTGCGATTGAAGTAGGGGAAATTTTTTATTTAGCTTAATTTGAATTCTACTTGCAACTGAAGTGGATGAAATTTTTTCTTAGCAAGAAAATAAGTTTTATATCTTAGAGTGTGAACTTTGTGCACTGTAAAATTATCGTCAGTCCAATGTAAAACTTGATTAATTAATGATAAGAGAGCACCTTACTTTAATGGCAATTGATTTGGTAAAAATTTAGTTGGCTCCCAAATTTTTTGCAGAATTTATCCATTAGTTGAAATATAATTTTTCTCAAGTTCAAAATATGTACATAGAATTAGACCAAGGCATATTTTTATAACCAATTGCAATTAATTGCAATGGAGATAGGTAGCAGAGACAGTTAAAATTTGTTTGCTATGCATAATTTTTTATACATTTTACTTTTTTCAGGAGCTCAGATTTTATATATATATTAGTATTTTGGCCAGGTGCTCTCTTATCATTAATTAATCAAGTTTTACATTGGACTGACTATAATTTTACAGTGCACAAAGTTCACACTCTAAGATATAAAACTTATTTACTTGCTAAGAAAAAATTTCATCCACTTCAGTTGCAAGTAGAATTCAAATTAAGCTAAATAAAAAATTTCCCCTACTTCAATCGCAGGTAAAATATAGATAAGAGATACTTTTTGGGTTAGTATAACCCACTATATAATAATATATATATATACTATATGTAGATATTATGTAAATACTTATTCTTTTATATTTATTCATATAAATATTTATTTATACATTTATTTATATGTATAGCTTGCTGACTGCACCCTCGCACATGCTCTCTCTCTCTTCTATGGCGGTCTTCTATGCTTCTATGTCCCTTTTGAACATTTCTGCTGCAACAGCAGATGACTCTCCAGACTTCCCCATTCTCATTTGCTTATGGTTTGGACATCATGGTGTCTTTTCTTTCACTATTGACGGGATAATTGGCGGCAGATTGGGCTAATCTGGTACCATTGGCAGGCCAAATGTAGTTCTCTTTTCTTCAAAAGTTGCAATTGCCTCGAGTAAAAAGTCAAGGAAATACAATTTTTACTACTGAAATCTGCTTGGACAGATTTGCATTTTGTTTTTGGCGCGCAGTTCAGTGTCTCTTTCCATGCGCGCCAAAACCAAAATGCAGATGACGCAGCAGATTTCAGTAGTAAAAATTGTATTTCCTTGACTTTTTACTCGAGGCAATTGCAACTTTTGAAGAAAAGAGAACTACATTTGGCCTGCCAATGGTACCAGATATTTCTTCCACTTTTGAATATAGTATAAAAATGTATTAGTACAAATTTTATAGATCAATAAATAAATTTTATTAGATAAATAAATCACAAATAAAAAATAAAATAAATATAACGAAATCAAAAGTTTCAAAAAATAAAAAATAAAAATTTCAAAAATAAAAATTATTGGTAACTTGAAAGATATTTTTGAGAAAGAAAGAATTTTTGCTTAGCGTGATTTTCGGCCTGCCGATTGTACCAGTTATTTTCTCAGCTTTAAAGACACAAAATTCAAAAGAATGACTGAGCTGGATCTGAACCTGCCAGTTTCATTTAGCTGTCCAATGGTCATACCACTAGGCCACTGGTGCATATGGCTCTATGGTGTGACTAAAGAGCTACGTATTAAAAGAAATATATGAGGCCAAGGGAGCCGGGGAGGGCGGGGGGGGATAAATGAATACCTACTATCGTCCATTGAATAGATGCGGAGAAGAAGGAGAAGGAGAAGGAGAAGGAGAAGAAGGAGTTCGGACATATGGTTTTTCGCGTTTTTCACCCTAAAATCAAACGTTTTGTGCAAAACTCAAAAAAAAGATAAACTATAGTCAATTCGATGTTGCTCTTTCCACTGGTGAAAGAATTAGAGCAATTGGAGCCTTCTGCGACGAGCGATCGCCTTATCAACGAATACTCAGCAATAACCCTCAAAATGAAGTCCATGATGACCCTGCTCGTTCACTCACGGCCTCGTGCAAGCCCAAGGAGACCAAGTAGAAGCAAACGGGTGCCACCATCGTAATCTACGTTCAAAATTACCTATATGACGTTGTTATTTTGGCGAAAAACCCTGTAAAAAGCATAAATATAGAGCTGGAATTGAAAAACATGCAAAAAACCCCGAAAAAACTGGATTTTTACCCAAAAGTTGATGTTTCGACCTAAAAAAACATGGAAAATGTAAAAAAAGAGGTGCCATGGCACTCAGCAGCATCGATTTACCCTAGAACCGTTGAGATCTACACCCCAGAGGTTGCCCAAGTGCCTGCAACACTTGTTGGACGGACGGACGGACGGACATTTTTTTGAAACAGTTTTTTGGAAATAACTTTTTAAATACAAGGTCAAAAAAAATTTTTGTTTAAGGAGAACCCCCCACAATTCGACCACGGCGCGTCGATTGAGCCTATTTGCAGCGTTCTCCGACGTCTGTGTGACGAGCTACAGCCTGCCGAACTTTGGGGAAAGCTGCAATTGGTTGTGTTACTCATAAAGAGGGGGCTTGGCGCTACTGCTCCGCTAACGCTCCGCTCGCGCAAGCCCAATAATATAATAAATATATATAATAAGTAAATCAATAAATGTAATATACCGGGCTGTGGCGTCCAAAAGTTGACAAACTTGAAGACACTGTTCCATGCCATGAGTTCTGTGAGCTTTTTTTCACACAAATGTTCGTGTCCTCAGGTGTCTATGATAAGCATGTAAAGCGGTTTGGGTTTTCGTGGTGTCTGGGGAATGGAGCAAAACGGGAATATTAGTAGAAGAGGTCAGAAAAAATGGCTGTCAGCAGAATTCAGGGGGGTAGTACATTCCCATACACCTAAATTTGGAATTTAATTTTTCTCACCATACTGGCACAGAGTTAGAGAGTTAATTTTTTCCTACAAAGTAGGCCTAACCTTTTTTAGTAAGTGTATAAATTTGCAGCTCATTTGAAAAACAGGTGAGGAGAGCTTGCCGTTTTAGTAAAACCACTCTAAAACAACTTGGGTTGAGACTCAAAAAAATGCCATCCAACTTTGCAGCTTTATTTCTCTGGTCCATAAAAAGCTTTGAAGCCAGAAATTTAACACAATTTAGTCCTAAAGGCCCTTAACTTAGGTATAAATTTTCAGCCTTCTAGGTCTTTCCTGTGGCAAGAAATAGCTATTGAAATAATGGGCTTTTCCACATTTTCTATTGTTTCCCGATATCATTGGACAGACCAGTCTGCAAGCCAACTTGTTTTTAGATTTATTTTACTAAAATGGCAATTTCTCCACACCTGTTTATTAATTGAGCTGCAAATTACCAAACGTATTAACCAAGGTTAGACCTAATTTATGTAAAAAAATTAACTCTCTAGCTGCAAGTGGGGTGGATAAATTAATTGCCAAAGTTAGGTGTACTAGAATGTATTCTGCTGACATCCATTTTTCTGACTTCTTCAACTAATATTTCCATTTCTCCATTCAGACTGCACGAAACATCAAACCGCTTTACATGCTTATAATAGACACCTAGACAAACATTTGTGTGAAGCGGGAGCTCACAGAACTGCAATGGCATGGATAACCAGTGTCTTCAATTTTGTCAACTTTTGGACGCCGCACCCGGTATATAATAAATATGCATATAAATAAATAAAATATTTTATACATAACTACTATGCAAATATATACATATATACAGTAGCGAAGATGACAAGCACGGAGAGAACTTGAGGCGGTGGAGTCAGTAGTTGAACTTCTTGACGTTGTACCAAATCCTTTTGCAAGAAATCCACATGTCAGGAAAGGTTGCGTAATGAACCTTTTAAAGGACCATACCCAAAGGAAAGAGTGCCCAAATTGGAGGTGACCTTGTTAAGAGACCTCGACCAAATTAGTGAAAAACCACCGCTGCTACTTTATTTAAAGAATTTGCATGAAAAATATTACTAAACGTGAGCTTGACATAGACAGTGCCCTTGGCGAATCCAAAGATATTTTTTCCGCACATAGACAGCTGGAAATGATTGGGATGCCGTAACTAGCAGGAAGTAGAGACGGAAGAAGCATGCAAAAAGGACAATGCGGGGGGCAGTGGAGGGATGGGAGAGGCGGGTGATGATACCAGACAGGTGAGATAAAAACGAGGATCGAAAAGAAGAACAAACGAAGAAAAGAAGAACCGAAAGAAGAAAAGAAAAACCTAGTGCTGCTTCCGAGTTGGTTTAGTCAGCGCAAAACCACGGTGCCCTGAGCACCTCCGCCTCCGCCACCAACGGGTGGCCTGCGTTGGAGGCCTTCAATAGACCAGCTTATTTCACGTCACGCTTTCTACTTACCTATTCTATGACAAGCTTTCAAAAGCTGATATAAACGGTTTGTTTTGCCTAGAGCAAGAGCTAAAATTCAACTGCTACAAAGATAGTATCCAGAAAGTCGTTTCTGAGGATGAAGAAACGTTCCCTTATAATCAAGAATGTTGGCGCGGGTGGGGCTAACAATGCCAAGAGAAATTGCAAAGACCAACTGCTGGTCAGGAAACCAACCTTTCCTCACATTTTGGCTGATCACGTGCTTCAAACGCATTCTAAGTCATAGAAAATTCTAAAAACCACCTCCCTTTAGCAATGCTAAATTCTCTCATGGGATCTCTCTTAAGAATGGACATGATTGAGAATTGAGGTTTAAACATGAGCTTGGCGAAAGTGGGGCCTGGGGAGGGGCTGGGGAGTGGAAGGGCTGGCGGATCGGCGCGCGGCGCGGCACAGGCCTCGTGGACGGAGTGGGCGAGCTAGGAAAGGCTCTATGAGTGTATTTAGTACTATGAGAGAGGGGAGCTAGGTTGGAACCCGGGCCTGGCCGCGCTTCTTCACCGCCGCCTTCTCCGCCGCCTCCTCCTCCTCCAGTGCCTTCCACAGCAGAGGCTCCCCTCCCGCCTTCTCCTCCGCAGCTGCTTCCTGCAATCCTACCTCTCATTCCATGGCTCAAATGGAAGAAAGCAGAACAGCAGCCGTCGTAGCTGGATCTCCCCCTTCACCTTTCTCCTTCCTCTTTTTCTCCTCCTCAGGCTTGCGAGACTTCAAGTCCCCCTCGATCCCTCCGTGTAAAAGAAGCTTATCAAAGAGCTTCTGATGGGGGTGAGGCAAGAGCATGATCGTACCACTTGAGCTTTGAGTTCATGGAACTGGGAGAAGAGGGCCTGGGCCTCGGCGTGGGCAGTGGCGAGGACGAGGGTGGCGGAGTCGGTCGGTTGGGCTTGGGGGTGGCGGCGGCCTTCGGCTTGGGAAACTTGGTCTTGGTCCGGCCTTGTTGTTTGCTGCGGCGGCCTCCAGGCTCGCCATGTGTGCCTGGATAAGCCCCAGCTCCTGCTATTGCGGCGCCTATCTTCCCGGCCTTTTTCAGGAAGAAAAAGAGGTGAAAACCCTGAGGAGCTTTTGCTCCTCCTTCTTCGCCTCCAGGAGGCTGTAGCCGGCGTAGTGGGTGGCGCTCATATTGGAGGAGGGCGGGCCAGGCACTCTGCGAATTGTGAAGTGTGTGCACTGGAGGCCCCTCAGGGAGTGTAGGCCTTATTTTGTCTATGGCCACCCATGAGGCCTGCAGAGACCTCTCCACCACTCTCCAAATTCCTCTGAAACAACGAGACAAATCAATAGTTTCTGGTAAAATCGTTTTCATTTCACATACTCTGAAAGCCTGTTCTTTTTGCAGTGTGGGAATGGGAAAACTGAAAAACCGTAGACGGGGGTGCGCGGAGTAGGACAGGCGGATCGGCGCGCGGCACAGGCCTCGTGGACGGAGTGTGCCATAGAGGTGTATTGATCATTTATATTGATCAGGTACTTTTTTTCTCGAAGGCGCCAGCTAGGAGCAGTATGAGAGTTTTGTGGAGCGCTACGTAAAAAGGGGATGAGATTGGAACCTGGGCTTGGCCGCGCTTCATCATCTTATTCTTATTAGCCGCCTCCTCCTTCTCCAGTGCCTTCCACAGCACCGCCTCTCCTCCGCCTTCTAGTACCCTGTTTCATTCCACTTTTGTTGAAATGTTTGAGATTTTTGAGACTCTGTTTGGGAGCGAAGAAGGAAGGACTGGTAAGAATTATGACCATTTGAGCGGCCAGACACCCCTCCTCCGTCTCGTAGAGGAGTTCGTAGTCAGAGTCCATGATGGCGTTCAGTCATTCCAGCAAGGATGCTTGTTTGGCCCCATCCGAGAGGGGTAATGGGAATGTTCATGTTGTGGCCATCTGTGCAGCGACACTTCCGTCCTCTATCTTGTAGAGAAATATGCAGTCCATGGGCGGGTTTAACCATTGAAGCAAGGAGCTTTCTTACCCCTTAACTTGGGAGATGGCACGACCCACTACCACGTCCATGGGCATTTTTTGCGCGGCCTAAAGCCACCTGCAAAAGGCGACTATCTAAAATGAGGATGCCATTGACGATATTTCTCTGCAATTCAACCTCTTATTCCATGCCTCAAGTGGAAAATAGCCTAGTCAGACAGCCGACGAAGCTGCTTTTCCATCTGTGCAGCGACACTTCCGTCCTCTATCTCGTAGAGAAATATGCAGTCCATGGGCGGGTTTAACCATTGAAGCAAGGAGCTTTCTTACCCCTTAACTTGTGGGGAGATGGCACGACCCACTACCACGTCCATGGGCATTTTTTGCGCGGCCGAAGGCCACCTGCAAAAGGCGATGTTGAAAATGAGGATGCCATTGACGATATTTCTCTGCAATCCAACCTCTTATTCCATGCCTCAAGTGGAAGAAAGCCGACCAGCAGCCGACGAAGCTGCTTTTCCACTTCCACTTTCTCCTTCCTCTTTTTATCCTCCTCCGGCTTCCGGAACTTCCAGTCCACTTCGATGCCTTCCTGGAAACGGAGCTTATCAAAGAGCTGCTGATGGGGGTGAGTCAATAGCATGCTCCTACCACGTGAGCTTTGAGCTTGTCGAACTGGGCGTATAGGGGGCATGGGTCTCCGGGTGGGTGGTGGCGAGGACGGGGGTGGCGGAGGCGGTGGGCTGGGCGGCGGCGGCGGCCTTGGGGGTGGCAGCGGCCTTCGGCTTGGCCTTGGCCTTGGTGGCGGGCTTGTCGGCGGCTTCGGCAATGTGGGCCTGGATGAGGCCCAGGTCCTGGAATGGGGGCGCCTAGCTTCCAGGCCTTATTGAGGAAGAAAGAGGAGGGAACCTGGAGGAGCTTCCGCCCCTCCTTCTTTGCCTCCAGGGGGCTGAGTCCGGAGATGCGGGTGCGGGCGGCGCTCATGGCGGGCGGGGCGGGGCGGGGCGGCTCTTGGATGGGCTCGGGCGGCGTCTTGCACTCTGCCAAGTGAGTGGTGCACTGGAGGCCTGGCGAAATGAGGCCTCTGAAGCAGATGCTTGGTGGCACAATTAGACTTTTCAATGAGCTCGGGTGCAAAGTTTGACAAGATGCCACTATTCATTTGGCATCTCAGAGGAGGCTAAGCTTTGCTAACGCCTTAGCGTCATTGCAGTGAATGCTGCCGATGGTCAGCGATGGCGGTGAAAAGTTTGTGCGAAGAGCATTAGGCTAGTTGGGTCAGAAAACATAATCATTGATAAAAGTAGGCATTAACCCGGTGGCTAGCTTCCTTGATCCACGTTGGAAGATGAGCAGGCTGGAAGGAGCGTGGAATCAGTCTCCCGCATCCTTCCCTCTTTTTACCTTCAAACAATTCAGCAGCGCCTTAAAATAGGTGCTGTGTAGCGAAGGGGAAAGCGAATGATGCGAAGAGGTGGAATGGACTGGGCTGGGTTGGAAGGGCTGCCTCAGGGAGTCTAAACATTGTCTCGGCCTCGGGATTCTAAACAATGCCAAGGCGCCGACCTTCTTTTTGATGCCAGACTGCGATACAAATTTGTTTTGCCTGCCTTCAGAGGGCATTCCAGTACTGCTCAGTTCACATGCCCAATCCGAGCCACCGGCGTGGTGACATTTTCGTCTGAATTGGAACACTAAAATATTTGAATATGCTATTGAAGAATCTGAAGCAGAAACCCATGTCTTTGAATAAAGTAATGTAATATTATTTCATAATTTGTTCGGGGCGATTGACTTTTGGAAAGGGAAAATTTGCGCAAACATGTTATTCTGTCAAAAAGATTTGTTGCATCAGATTATATTTTATCGTCCAACACAGTCGGGGGAAAAAGGATTTGCCTCACTTGGCATTGAAGTAAATAAAAATACTTGGCATTGAAGCAAAGGGCGGCAGGTAGGCTCAAAACGGCTGTCTCCTAGAACCCCCCCCCCCCCCAAGAATTGCAGCCCCTCCTAAGGGGTTACACCCCCGCCCCCCCCAAGAATTACACCCCCCCCAAGATATACACCCCCCCCCCAAGATACACCCCCCCCCCCAAGGCAATTTGACCAATATTTCAACCAATACTGCTGGTTGCTGTAGATGTTGTGTATATATGGCATACATTGGTAATTTATTCATGTTTACGGACAGAATCAGGAGTCCAATAGTACCTAATCAATTTCAACATTTCTACAAATATGACCCTGCCCTTCTTATGGCCATGGAAGCGCCGGAACATGTATGAATATACAGGTATCCAGGAAGAAGCTCTCGAGTGGGGTCCCGCTTGTTCCGTAGAGTTTCTTTGTGATGTTTCCAGCTCATTTCCAGTAGAGTATAATACACCCCCAGGCTGACTCCTAGTACCGCCCCACCCCCCCCAGACTTACGCCCCCCCCCCAGACTTAGACCCCCCCATATAACCCCACTGATCAAATAACTTCCCCCCTCAGACAAAATTTTTTTACAGCGGAAATCATAAAATCTCCAAAAACATACAAATTACATTCTAAAAACTATAAAAACATTCAAAAAAAAACAAAATACAAGTAAAAGTCTCTAAAAACATTTAAAATAGTACAAAATCTTAGAAAAGTGCCTTAAACATTACAGATTATTGATATCGCGGTTGTGTTGCCTTGGGGGGTGTATATCTTGGGGGGGGTGTTATTCATGGGGGGTGTAAATTTGGGGGGGGGCGTGATTCTTGGGGGGGGGGGGGTTCTAGGAGTCAGCCCTCAAAACTTATGCCAAGCCAGCGTATGCATTGTTAAAAACTGAAACGTATAAAATACAACCAATAATAAGATATATTTCCAAGTAACAATTATCAAGCAACACCATGTATTGTTCTTAGCATCCCAGATATCATGCTTCCAAGAAGTTTTTGTTTCTGAACAGTTTCTGCTTCTGCTTACGAATTACGAATGCTTGTGTTAACGTTCAATGCAGTGCGAATTGTGTGGCCTGAATGACTGAAACTGCTTTCAAATCCAACAAGCATTCATCTTCTTAATTAAAATTATCTG
>JASANA010005830.1:0-33629 GCA_030248095.1 Ptycholaimellus sp. GST1_10 | reverse complement strand
CCTTCTGATTAGCCCCATCAGCTTCAATCTAAAAAATTTTTGTAGATGATTTTAGGAACAAGAGGGGGGCCAGCAGAGCTGAGAGGGAGAGAACGTTGGAGATGGCATGACCTTGCAAGCAAGGTCAACGAGACAGAACATTTTAGAGAGAGGCTCAAGGGCCCTTTTCGAAATGCCTAGACTCGTGGCTAGCCGAGGATGCGGCCCAGACAAGCTCCATCACCTACCAACCTCCTATGAATGGAAAAAGAATGTACCGTTTGCTGAGTGAAGATGGCTTGAAGTGTGGGCGCCACCAGCAAAGCACTGGCCATCCAAGCAGCAGTCGTCGCAGGCCCCTTCCACTGGATCCTTCTCCCCTTCTGATTAGCCCCATCAGCTTTAATCTAAAATTTTGTTGTAGATGATTGTAGGAACAAGGGAGGGGCCAGCAGAGCTGGAGGGGGAGAACGTTGGAGATGGCATGACCTTGCAAGCAAGGTCAACGAGACAGAACATTTTAGAGTGAGGCTCAAGGGCCCTTTTCAGAAATGCCTAGACTCGTGGCTAGCCGAGGATACGGCGGAGCAAGCTCCATCACCTACCAACCTCCTATGAATGGAAAAAGAACGTACCGTTTGTGAGTGAAGATGGCTTGAAGTGTGGGCGCCACCAGCGAAGCACTGGCCATCCAAGCAGCAGTCGTCGCAGGCCCGTTCCACTGGATCCTTCTCCCCTTCTGATTAGCCCCATCACCTTTAATCTAAAATTTTGTTGTAGATGATTGTAGGAACAAGAAGGGGGCCAGCAGAGCTGGAGGGGGAGAACGTTGGAGATGGCATGACCTTGCAAGCAAGGTCAACGAGACAGAACATTTTAGAGTGAGGCTCAAGGGCCCTTTTTGTAATGCCTAAACTCGTGGTGGTCTCGATGGTGGACATGATGCATGAGCTCTGCAACACCTACATCTTCACGCACTAGACCTGCTCCCATCACTTCGGCGACATCGAACAGCCCGTCAACCCTTCCAGTGGCTATGTTACAGACTGCCCTCTCACTCCTCCTTCGATCTGGAGTGGGACAGCGCACAAGACTTGAGTTATTTTGTTCACAATTCATAACTGCAGATTCTATATATGTGCTTACTTTTGAATTTGAGTGCGAATGCTCCCTCGCGCCAGCCCAATTTGCACTTCGCGGTCACCTATAGCGCTTTGCGTCATTATACTTGTTTTCTAATTTTTTTCATTCTGCAAATTCTAAAGGCATCTTACCACAACTACTCCATATCTACGCCCAGCCCCAACTGTACAGCTCCACTGACTCTGAATCCTGCCGAATTAAGCCCAGAAATAAATAAATCTTGAGCCTCCTGATATGGGATAGTATCTCGAACAACAAGTCTACAGGCACTTCTTTCTAGATCCCCATCCCCTTCCACACCAGTGGCTAAATAATGTTGCATTCGTCCCCAGATTAAATGACCCATCCCGACCTAAAAACCCAGACCGGTGGAAATATAAAAAAGCAGCTTTGAACCAGTATATGCCTTGAAGGTGCTTCAACATATATGAGGGAGAAGAGATCTTGATCAAACAAGTGTGCAGCAACGTCCTTGCACCAGTTTGATTCAATATCACCCTGCAAGTGGTGAATGGCTAGTAAAAATACTGAAAATCATCTTTCATTCAAATATATACCCTAACCCGCACCGTCAAAAGTGTGTGGTTTAGGATCAGTCCGCTCGGTGATCAGTGCATCAGCAACCTCCACTGGAGTGACATCAAGATGATCCTTTCCACGACACCATCTGATTTTGAAATATTATTAAAGCAAATGGTATTTAATAAAAAGAACCCAACTTTATTGTAAAGTTGCGTAGATATGGAGATGCCCGAAGTGCTTCAAGAAAACCTTCCCGCTGATGAATCATGAATTAGCATTTAAAAAAGTTATTTCAGTCAAATTAATAAGCGAAGTAATGGCTTTTAGATACACCCCCAAATTAAAGGACCCCAAATAATGCATTTTAAGACGGCCGATATCAACATGACGCCAAAATCTGAAATGAAAAACTACATTTTTGAAAAATATTAAAAATATTAAAAAAATTACTTGTCAAAATTTTCCATATCTGCATTGGAAAGGGAGAAACGTAGTGTAGAAAAACCCACACTTCTGGCGTACAAGCTCTGTTAGATATATTTTGGGGAGAATATTGTATCCAGGCTTGGTGACTAGAAAATGAATGATAAAGTATTAGCTTTTACAGATAAAAATATAAAATTACAGTGGTCAAAAACGGGTGCTGGTTTTCTACACTCCAAACTTTATTTTTAATAAAATTTCTTTTTATTAAATATTGATTTACAAGAGTTTCAGTAATCAATTTATTATTTTCATCATGAACAGTAAAATAATAAGCCTTTGGACGTGGACCCAGACTACAAAATGAAGTTATGTGCGCACCCTTAGCAGTCCTATAATTTTCAGCAATTTCATCTTTTAATTGACCTAGCATTATGGAAATTTCAGGCGGAGGATTATGTTTTGGAAGATGGAGGAAAACACTATCTGTATCAAAATAGGCAACATATTTTTCATATTTAGCTATAACTTTATACAATGCTATTCTTGCATAGCTAGTTACACAGGCACCCAAAGCAACATTACCAGTTTTACTCATTGGTTATATTACAGGTTTCCAGACTACTAATAATGCAGTATGACAAGGAGTTACAAAAACTTGAATCAATTTTTTAGTAGGATCTGTTTCCAATTTTACAAAATCAATGTAATTTGTTACATATTCAGTGTGCTCAACATCCCCACACTTGGCAAAATATCCCCAAATAGCATTTATTCCATCTTTTGAAAATCTTCACAGACCAGGGATTTCCTCAAAATCTTCACTCGTCAATGTAATCCCCATTACTGCTTTATATTCCTCTGAAATTTTAGCAAACTTTTCATCGTCTTCAGGTACTGGGCTAGATAAGGCTTTTTTAAATACAAATTCTTAATCATAGGCTGGTACTTTATGAATAAGGGAATAGGGTGGAATAGGGTGGTACTTTTTTCATGAAAATGCCAAATTTCATAAATATTCAATATTTTATATCCGTATTTTAAGACCAAATCAATGTCCCTTGTAAAAAAAGACCCAACAATTGCCCTTTCAGATATATAATGACTGCAATTTAAATCTACTTTATGCAAAACAGCTTCTACTGCACAGGCTGAGCAATTGTGAAACACCAGCCGTCCACCAATTGTGACGCCAAGCACAGGATGTAGCAAGTTTTTAAGTGGTAAAATTTGTAAATGTGCAAATCCAAACCAATCTGGTGATTTTGGGGCAAATTCAACTTCATATCCCAAATAAATTTCTGGATGGCCAATTGAGTATTCTTCACCATTTATGGAATATTGTACAGCTGGATATAAACTACAAAAATCATAATAAAATATATTAAATTCTTCATTTTTTGGGACAATATAATGCTGAATATTATTAGTGCGACCACCTTTTAAACACTCTCTTAACTTTAATCCTTCACGTGGGAATTGTTTTAGAAATTTTTTTACATATTTTTTCATTTCACTATCGGATTTCATTTGCTCACGGAAACTACACCCCCACATTACCACAAAATAAACTCCTCCTAAGGTGATTTAGGATAAGATGAAAGCCATTCCAGTTGTTCCATTTTCTCCAAAGTACGTGCCAACCTTGAATCCATCTCAGGCATACGCTTAGTAAAACACTTTTTACACCCATGATAAAAACACCCACTAAATTCAAAAATATATATTTTTCCAGATTTATCTATTGCAGTCCCATCAACTTTATATCCACCAATTTTTATTTCAAAATCTTTTTCTAGCCCATCTACAGTTCTCCAATCTACAGTTCTCCAACTCACTCCTGATGTCGGACAATAATTATATAAAGATATTCAGCAGGGAACACACTACAAAACAAAGGAAAACCTTTCTGAGTTATTTGCTTCTCTAGAAGGGAAACTCATGCCTCTTCCACCATCAAAATCCAGGTGTCAATGGGTAGAGTATATATGTCTGGAAAATGCTGGGAAAGGGGGAATTCTCAACGGATTTGGACAAACTTATATATACTACCTATATATACTTTCATAATTCCACGTATCCTTCCTGCAATATATATTTCCCTTCAACATATATATACTTTCACAATTCCACGTATACTCGTGTTTTTGTTTCTAAGGGTGAGGTATACTATGCAGGTCAAGATCACTCACTCGTCCCCACTATTCCTTCCTCCTCTCTCTTTTTGACCGGCATCACTACATAACCCTAAAGCACGAAATCATAGCCGCTGGAGCCAGACATTCAGACTTTGACATACGCTTCATCCACCCTGCCTCATGCACCCCTTCTCCAACCACCCCTACAGGCCTCTACTCAGCATGTTTTGAGACCTCAAAGTTTTACCCTTATTGTAGCCGATGATGACCTTCGCCTTCCTCTTTGCTCTACCGAGGCACTAGAGGAGGAACTGGGGGTGGAGGACATGGACATCGAGGAGTGGACCTCCACGACCGCCACTTCCGGTAGTGCTTTGAGACCGCCTAAGAGTGCCACCGCTGACACCGTCCGCACCGCCCTCATCTGCCACCAGCCCAGCATGGACTCCACACCCAGCAGGAGCTCTGCGATAACCCAGACTCTGGCTTCGGGCCCCAGGTTTCCTCACCCCCTCTTTCCCTCATCCTTCAACATCTTCAAAAGCTACTGCAGGAGTTCATCTTGCCCTCCGCCCTCTATTAGACAGCCTGGCGGTTAGGCACCCCTCCTGAATACAGCTCATCATTTTATCACATGCTTCTCCTCATAGGAGCACCGTTTTTCTCAGCCTAATGGCTAAATCTTGAATTGCTTTTGTTTTTGATATACACTATCAGGGCTCCTATTTACCCGCTCACCTACTTTGCACCTTCTCAAAAAACAGTGTTCGTTTTCCCTCCCCACACCAACATACACTCCAGGGAGAGGTTATGCTTATCTGGTGAGAGGAGAAAGGGATGGAGTGTGAAGTGGTTTGTGAAGATGCGCCGCCACGAACCCGTGATCCTATCTAAGCATCCCATCATCTCTCACTACCTAATGAAGATGAAAGGGCATGGTACTTGGGTAAAGGGCAACACTAATGACAATAGGGGGGTCAAAGGCTAGACAGGGGAATGATGAAGAGGAATGTGTCTATAGGTCCCAAAAGAAGCTCAAAAATGTTATCATGTGAATAGCATGAAATATGATCCTAAAGAGAGCCTCAAAAAGTAGCAGACGACAAAGAAGAGGAGGCCCAAAGAAGAGGAATAAACTGGGGGCCAGAAAAGAGGGGAATGGGTAGCATCTTGTTGTAGAGCCCTCCTATAGACGCCCTCCTACGATTACCACTCGATTTTCCCACCGCCCTGGGCCAATGATGGGAGCTAAAGGAAGCCAACCTTGGCCTCTTCGTAGCGATTGTCATCATCCTCGTCGTCGTTGTCCTCACCGCCATCATCCAAGATGGCCTCCTCCTTGCCTCCCTCCTCGCCCCCCTCATTTTCCTCCTCAGAGGGCTCCTCCTACAAACTCACTCCCCTACATATTCCCCTAGGGGCGGAGAGAGAGAGAGAGAGGTCAAAATAGCTGTTAACTGAAATCACAAACGTTCAATACTTGGAAAACAACTGTCGGCAAAACAATGGGAGGACAATTACCACCATTGGCTCCAGGAACGGTTCTAGAAGGTATATACAGGGTAGTCAAGAAACTTGGTAAAGGTAACTTTGGTGCAGTGTACCGAATGGAGAATACACAAAACGGGGAACACTATGCAATGAAAGTGGAAGGTGTACGACAGCAGATTCATGTACTAAAGATGGAGGTTCTTGTATTTCAGGCACTCAAAGCTCATGGATCACATCATGGTTGTGACATCATTGACCGTGGATGGAACAACGAGATCAACTACGTCATCATGACACGTGTATGCAAGTCTCTACAGGATCTACGAAGAAAAGGCCAAAGCCAACATATCAGTCTCTCATCAGCACTGCGAGCAGGGCGTCAATGTCTGGAAGCAACAGCTGATCTTCATGCCATTGGATATTTACATCAAGCCTGGCTATCCGATGTGCCGAAAGGAAACTTCTAATTGATTGCTTAATTTATGGATTGTCAATCCTCAATAATATCGTTCTCGCATCAGAAATCATTTTTTTATGGAAACACGATTCTGTATGTATATAATAATTGGATATTAAACGTTGTGATGGGAAACCCTTTATCAAGAAAAGTCCATGTGGTTTATTATTGACTTTGGAATGACAAGGCGTCTCTTCGATCAAACAACAGATCAAACGGGTTTCATGGCACGGTGAAATATGCATCTCCAGCAGCTCATGATATCTTGGACATGGGTCGCAAAGATGATTTATATTCACATTTTTACATGACACTTGAAATGGTCAGAGGCACACTTCTATGGCGAAAGATGAAAGAAAAGCATGAGGTTGGAATCTGCAAAAAAACCATTGGATTAAAAGCATTATGCGAAGTTCTGGAGGGGTAGACCCGGAATTTGAGCACTTGAAACATTACTTTTTTGGGTAGAAAGATTGAAAAAGGGTGTATGCTGAGAAAAGGTGAATTCTCAACGGATTTGGACTAACTTTTTTTCCCTGAAAAGTAATAATGTTTTAGGAAGATCTGGAGGGGTAGACCCGGAATTTGATCATTTGAAACATTTTTTGGGTAGAAAGATTGAAAAAGGGGGTATGCTGAGAAAAGGCGAATTCTCAACTGATTTGGACAACTTTTTTCCCTGAAAGGTAATAATATTTTAGGAAGATCTGGAGGGGTAGACCGGGAGCATTTGAAACATTACTTTTTTTGCATAGAAAATTTGAAAAATGGAATATTTTCTGAGAAAAGGCAAATTCTCTATGGATGTAGACACACTTTTTTTACTTGAAAGGTAATAAAATTCTGCAACGTTGCTAACAATGCTCGGAGACTGGGCCTCAGCATGGCAACTAAAACTAGCCCCAGCCAAATGCACCCGCTACAGGATTGGAGGAGGAAATTGCCCTGACTGAAAATTGACTTTTCCCTGAGGAAAAGCGCATCCTACATCTATGTTTATGACATCTAGGGGCAGGCGCCGTTGGAGTGTGCGCGCAGCAAATGCCTGAAATGAGAGGAGGGATGAGGAGGTGGAGCGGCGGGGGCGAAAACCATGCATGGATGTGGGGAACACTGAGGCATTCTCCAGGTGCGATTATTCTGTCAAAAACTTTCAGGAGAGCAGGAATTAGTGAAATTGGTCGGTATGAGGAGCAAAGGCTGGCATCTCCCTTTTTTGTAGACTGCGCACCCCACTGCGCACCTCTCTCATTGTCCTTTGAACTCACCGATATCCAGTGGGAAGTGCCAGTGGGAAGCCAGGCTTGGAGTAGCGGATGCGGAAGGCTGTCTTGCTGCCAGGGGGAAGGGAGGAGGAGAGGGCTGCGTGGCGGGCTGCGTGGGATTTGAGCAGTGCCAGCTCCTGGGGGTGCGATCGGGGCGGAGGAAGGTTCCTTGGAAGCTGGTGGAGGAGGCGAGGGCTTTGGCGGTGGCCAGGACTGTGGCTTGGTCTTCTTGGGAGTGGAGGGTGATGCGGAGGGACGGTGGATGGGGGGAGGTGGGGAGGTTTCGGGGGGGGGGCTTTTGTCGAGGCAGGATGCGATGGGCGGAGGCAAGGCGCAGCGTTGGTGGTAGAGGGAGCTCTTGAAGGAGGTCGGCGGCGTGTTGACGGGGGTCATCAGGAGGTACGCGTATGAGGTGCGTGGGGCGGGGGGGCCAAGCAGGAAGCCCGTGATGAGCTCCAGCTTCGATTCTATGGCAGCAAGGCGGCGGGAGGGAGGGTCTACGTGAGTGGCACGAGTGGCTGTGTTTTGGCTGGGGTTGGCGTGGGGGGCTGCTCTTCCTGCGACTGATTTTCCTGGCAGGCGAGGCAGATCACCTTGAGGAATGGCAGGCGAAGGGCCGAGGCGAGGCGCTTTGAGGCTACCTTGGTGTCGCAGCTACAGTCGGTGCAGTAGGTTTTGGTGCATAGGAAGCAGGTGATGGCGTTCAGCTGGGAGCTGGTCAGGGTCGTGAAGGCAGGGGTGTCGCAGGAATCGCAGAAGGATGGAGGGGCAGAGGAATTGGCGGATTCAGCATCACCATCTCTCATTGCCGGATCAGCCAGCTTTCTTTTTTACTTTTAGGGCTTTTCTTGCCCATGGGGGCTGCAAGCGAAGTACACACACACAGTGAAGTACACACGCACAGTGAGGTACACACGCACAGTTTTTGAAACCATCATTTTGAGGACATGTCGTCTGTTTTGGGCTAGGGATGCTGGTCAAGTAGTCTTCGCGAGACCTCTCCTCCAGTCTCTGCCCCTTGGCAGCCCAGACAACCGCCCCAACCGATGGAGGTGGAGGCCAAAAAAGTTAGTAGCGGAAGCGGCGGTAGTTTCTTTGCTGTAGCATGGGAAAAGGCACATTTCGGAGCTAAACTATGTCTGATAAGTGCTTTAATTTCTTTCCATATTCACGGCTCTAAAAAGGGGAAAAATGCTTAGATGGGCGTCTGGGTCAGCATGGTAATCGCCAACTTGCAAACGTTATTGGTAACAAAACATACATCAATATGGTTAGTTTATGCCCACATTTTAGATCCCTGAATATTGCAAAATAATGGTACAAAAGATCAAACTTGCCAACACCTTTGATGAATTGGTGTGTTTCCCACCTCAAAAAACTACGCTTAAGCATTGACTGCATATACTATAATATTATTTCTTCAGAAATCAAAAAAGAAGCATGCCTCATTTATTTAATAAGATTATGAAGTATTTGAAAGCTGAGATGTATAGTGTATTGGCTGCAGTACAAATTGTTTGTGCTTTTTGTTTGCTTTAATGCAAAAATCTAAAATGTCCGGACCAACTGATGAGCCAGCCGGGCACCCTAGTCTTGGATTTTTGGTGAAACTAGGGAGAGCTAACATACAGAGCTCTTAAAAAATCAATTCATACTAAAAAATATCATCATGGGACTGTGGCTAATGCAGCAATAGTCCAAAAAGTTTATAAAAAATTGCTTAAAATCGAACCTTATGACAAAAATTAGTCAAAAAACCATCAAATATATCCAAATTTTCAATATGCAATATTTTCAATATTTCCTTGTTCCGTTCATCAATTTCTGGTCTTTTTATGGTCCTTTTCATGGTCTTTTTTATGCCTAAGGATCCTGTATATTATATTTTAAAACGCATAACATGTATTTCATTACTACATCATGTCAAAAACAGATATCATTCTCAAATATTTAAACCAATGGCATTAAGAATGTCATTATAATGAACAATCTAATTTTCTTTTTTTGACCACCGTGGAAGACAGCAGTATCACCAATTGAAACCTTTTCTAGCTTAAAAACCGTTCCCCAAAGTCAAAACGTTATTCTCACGGAACACATGCTTGTAAGTTTGACATAATTGATGATTGTATAAGTAAGTAAGTAAGTAATGCTAGTAAGTAATGTTTTGTTTTAGACAAAATAAAAATATACAGCTTACAAGCATTTAAAGATTTTAGCTGAATATGTAAAATCAATATAAAAACTTATTAAATAACAAATATATGGTGCAGGGCGCAATGGGTGACCGCGGAGCTACTAAATCCCACATATATACTTACTGTTGATAATGCTATGTAGAAAGTTTCATACAGTCCCCATACATCACCGGCAAGTGCCCGGGCTACACCGAGAAGAAGTCCAACAAGGAACTGAACACCAGGTTGGAGGAACTGTCAGCCAAGCTCGACTCCCTCTTCGACGTCCTCGTTCCTCCAGCCAACCAGAAACGCACCTACGCCCATGCAGCAGTCACCAAGACTCCAAACCTCGCCACCACCATCGAGGAAGCAGCCAAAACCGGAGCCCTAGAGGCAGCCGAGGAGGAGCTTCACCTGCGCTCGGTGGTCAGACAAAAATGCAAAATCAACCATTTAACCCAACTGATTGCACTTTTTCAAAATGATCCGCTTTGCGAAACGGATCCCATCAACCGGTTGCATCAACCGGTTAACTGCTTCGATTTTTCGAAGTGCATCACTCAGCTCTGGCGAGTGCACTCCTTCTCCTTTGCCGGAGCAGCCTGAGCAGTATGCGGCTGAGAAGGAGGCGGCAACGGCAGCCGCCGGCCTCAACTACGCACCACATTCGGTATCCCACATTCGGTCTTAAAAGTTGATAACTGGTATGGAGGAGGAGGAGTGCTGAAGTGAGTTAGATACGTGACGGGTGGCAAAGAGGAATTTCGCAAGTGAGGCTCCCCGCGGCTATCACTGCCAGTCGGCAGTTGTTTATATACTTTTGAAGGATATTTATATATAAAAGTGTCAGTATGTGGTGGACCAAAGGTCGCAGTAGCTATAGTGCAAATCAGGAACTATAGAATGGGGTATATTTAACCGCGAAACGGACTCAAAAGGTTAATATATATAAAATTTGTTTTTCCTGAAAGGTCATATTATTTTAGGAAGATCTGGCAAATAAGACCCGGAATTTGAGCAAGTGAAACATTGTTTTTTGGGAAGTAAGGCTGGAAAATCGCAATACACAGTTCAATTTGACCAACAACTTTGAAAATCGTGAATTTCGAAAAATTGAAAATGTTGATTTTTGTCAAATTTTTTCAGATCTAGGCAAATTCTAAACGAGATGTCCAGCGGATTGGACAAACTTTTTATTCCTGACAGATAATAATATCTTAGGAAGACCTAAATGGGTAGAACCGGTCGCGGAGCATTTGAAACATTACTTTTGAGGGTAGAAAGTTTAAAAAGTGGATTCTGCTGGAAAGAGTGAATTATCAACGGATTTGGACAAAATTGTTTCCCGAAAGGTTATAATATTTTAGGAACACACATGTTTTAAATGACGCTGTTCATTCTTCTTCTACTCTTTCAGCGGTGTACCATTGCGCTCTACGTCATAAACTTCTTCATAAACAATTTTCCTTTTCGTTCAATTGGACTAAATTGGCTTACGTTTGGGTGTACTTTTTATTTTTGACCGATATACACATGGCTAACTTTTTGTCTGTAATTACACACACACACATATATATATATATGCAAGTGCTGGGAACGGCCGAATTCTAAACGGATTTTACCATACTTTTTTTCTTGAAAGGTATTGTCCGGCGTTACAATTCTGGAGGGGGGAACTGGTCCCCGACCAGTTTTTCTCTGAAAACGTACATCTCGAAAATAATCTCGTGCTCTTTAGCTAATGGAGGGTTGAGAATTGAACAGAACCCTTGAGTTTTTGTGCACAATCCATATATAACGGTTCCAAATCTGTGCTTACTTTTGAGTTTGGTTGAGAAACCACAGACTTTTCCTTTTGAGTGAAGAATTGTCATGCTGAACGGCTGACAATTGCACACAAGACTTTTTTTGGTTTGATTAATAATATGTGCGCATTAGGGTAATTTTTTGGAGATATTGCTTGCTTACACTCAGCATGAGTGCCAAATTTAAAATTTTTAAACATCACAAGATCATAAGATTAGATCATAAGCATGACTTCATCTCAGATGTGTTCAGTAATATTGATATAATATCTGGTATCATCGGCAGGCCAAATGTGGGTCTCTTTTCTCCAAAATTTTCAATTGCCTCGAGTAAAAAATCGAGGAAATACAAATTTCTACCAGAGGAATCTGCTGCTTGGACAGTTGCATTTTGTTTTTGGCGTGAAGTTCAGTGTCTATTTCCATGCGAGCCCAAAAACAAAATGCAGATGACGCAGCAGATGAGGCTTAAGTTTCAAGTCGAAAAGAGGGGATCGACGCTGACGGTCGCTATGCTCCCTCGCGCCAGCCTAATTTGCGCTTCGTGGTCACCTATTGCGCTTTGTGCCATTATAGTTGTTTTGTAAATACCTTGGCAAATTATCTTGATCATTTTACAACTTGAGTTGCGCTACTTATCATCAACATAAATATAACTGACACTTTTTGAAAGTTTAATATAATTCATTTGCACAACTTTAACTTACAAATATCAAAGTGAAACACAGTTAACATAATTCCTCAAAACAGAGATTCGCTAAGACATAACATTCCTCAATAAACAAAATAACTAAGGGAACTTAGCTAAGACAAGCTGCAAAGGTTCTTCACTATTCATTAACTGAGACTTTAAACTATTATACAGCTGAAATGCAGAAATGCCACTCCATGATGAACCAGCAGCTTTACAAATAATGTTCCTTAACCATTGAGGCAGGGCATTTTCAGGCGGCCATCCCATAAAAGCCATGGCAATTTGAGAAATGCTATAAATGTCTCCTGAGCAAGTTCCACCAATTGGTAATGGGGCATGAAATTTCTGGTCAGGTTTGTTTGTAGGCTGCATCCACAATGTATTTTCACATGCAATTGAACTAACTCCCTTCATTGTTCAGAAATATGTGTCTTGGATATAAAGCTCTATGAGCTAGTTTTTTAGTGTGCAAATAATCAATACCGCGAGATATATCACAAATAAATTTTGCTGCCAATTGTGCTTCCATGGGGTGTGCATCATTAAATGAGCACCTAAAATACTGTTCAAAAATTAGCCATTTGCCATTGTCAATCAGTAACAGATCCTCTAGAAGTGCCGAAAGGTCAGGTTCTTTTTTTCTTATTTCAGCACGGAATTGAGCTTCATATGCAGAATCTGTTAGTTTAACAATAGCAATGATACTGGTATTAGGTTGGTTGGAGCGCTGGGTATTTGGTATCGCATAATTGATTATGGATGTTTTTGAGCTCAATCGTGAAATATGACATTGTCTAAGGGAATAATGAATTGGAATATTTTCACAAACTGAACAAGGAGCTGATGAACTTGAATTCGATTCTTTGCTGCAAGTTGTACTAGAGAAATGTATGCACCCCGATATACACGATGAGTTAGATAATGCCGCAATACTTGATATGGTAGACGACTTGTCACCTTCTGGCCCAACATATGATGTTCCTTTTGTTACTCCTCCAGAGGTATAGGAAGTTCCTGAATTTGTATCTTCATTACTATCCCCATGATCCATTTGTGTTTGATTATTGGTAAAATTATGATTTCTAACCTAGATTACACATTAAATTTTAATATTTCTGCAAAAAACTAAATGGGTAGTCCAGTCCATTTTCATTTTTCAAACTTTCTAAGTAAAAAGTAATGTTTCAATTGCTCAGATTCCGGGTCTACCCCTCAAGATCTTCCTAAAATTTTATTACCTTTCAGGAAAAAAACTGTCAAGATTTATTGAGAATTCGCTATTTCTCTGCATATCCTATTTATCAACCTTTCTACCCAAAAAGTATTCCAGACCCATCTATTCCAGACATGGGTATCACTTCCTGGTTAAGTCAATGAGGATGGAGGATGGGACATAATCGGCCAAATGACCGTTTGGCTTCAAGATGCAACATTTATGTGGCCATCCTTCAACTACCCCCTCAACTCTAAGATAGCATCTATTGCGTATGGGCTATGTCACCACAATAGAGTGAAAAGTAGACAAAAAACTGGTTAAGATAACCTCCAACAGCACTGTTTCAAATTGGACATGTGCGAACGGAGCTTTAGCGAAGTGTCAGCCCCAAGCCCCTCTTTTCGACCCACAAAATTGAATGTAAATCACAAACGTTAGTCAGAAATGATCAGGATATCCAGAACGGAAGCTTAATTTTTTCAGTTGACTTAAATGCAGTTTTTTGGGAAGAGGGAGAATAAAAACACGGTTTTTTCGACCCAAAACTGAAAATGTATCCGGAAACTAGGTCAAATGTTATGCTAAATGGCCAAATATGCCATGTCAAATCGACTTGCATGAGTCACAGCACGGCAGGGTAGTGACGTTTTCAAAAATCAAAATTTGCGCAGTTCACGCAAAACCTCCATAAATCTAAATTTTAGAAGTTTTGGTAGCATAAAGCTCATCAATATTAAGCTCTTAAAAGGCCTCTATCTGATGCCAATCGTCTCCAGATCCCGCCTCTTTTTTCTTACTCAAAAGTTTGCATTTAGCATTGGCATTTTTTCCAAAAGTCCATGACGTCTAGATTCGGAAATTTGATCCCAGTTTGTATGTCTCCGCAATATGCTGGATCCGGACGTTTGATGGCGCCTGAAAAGACATGAAGGGGACGGGGGCAACAACCCCTGGGCCTTTATCTACACCAACCCATCGCGCACCGTCTACTACACCTCAAGCTCCGCCTGCGCCGCGAGCAGCTCAACTCCATCATCACTGACAAGGACAGCCATGTCTTCAGCTCCTATCGCCGGAAATGTCTGATAGAGAAAGAGGGCGGGGTCTCGGACAGGATGCCGGCTCAGAGGTCTGGAAGTCAACCGCCCACAGCCACATCAACGCTGCCCACCCACACGCTGCCCAGTGGGGAAACTAACTCTGCCCCATCATCAAACTGGCTGCTTGCACAGAACTCCGTATTCTGGTTCTCTGAGCATAGGCACATGCAATGCAGTACCTGAAATCTCTCTTGCTTTCTAGTGAGTTTGACAATTTTGTGTTCAAGGCACATTTTTATCCGACTTCATGCCTGATACCATGATACAGGGCCAGCAGCTAAGTATGTCATTTTGTAAGTGCTTGCTTTTGCCTTAACCCAAGGCCATCACAATAGTCATGAAATATGCAGAGGAGTTACTAGAGCATTCCCGAGTTTGGATTGAGTCTGCAGACACGCCAGTAAAGATGTCAAAGTTCACCAATGCACACATAGTCCAGAACTACCAGGGTCAGTCAGCGATCACCATGATGCTCTCCCACAGGAACACCCTGAAATCCTCCTCCTAGTTCACTAATCCCCTGGACCTCACTTAAATGGACTATATTATCTGAAACCTGCATCAGGCCATGGCTTACCCTAAGGCAAACAGAAATATCGAGGAGCAGAAATGGACACTGCTTCAAGAGTGAGGCGCCCACCCCAGGTCCACCATCCTCACCGCCACCTAAACTGTCTCTGCCCGCCTCCACAACGTGATCAAAGGCAAAGGTGCATACAAAGAGTGATCAGGGACATTCCTATTATTTTTCCTATTCCTATCCCTTTCCATTCCTATTCTTATATTTATTCTTCCTTATAATACCCTTTGGGATATACAAATTATTCCTATCTGAACAGAAGAAAATGCACCATGAAATGACAAATAATTAGCTGCCAGCACTGTAGTGCCTGGGACAGATTTCAGAGTCTGGATAAGAGAAAGAGGGGAAGCGCGGGAAGGTCTAGTCTGGTCTTTCCATCGTTTACAAAGAAAAACGGTCCGCTAGCGGCGGGCAGTCAGTCAAATGAAAGCATCTAGTGGTCCTGGATCAGCGAGGTTGAGGGAGGTCATGGTGGGTTTGGCGTCGAGAGTGATCCTTCTGTAGTTTTATAGGACAGGGCAGTTGATGAGGAAGTGGTTGGTCGGTTCTTTGGCCAGGTTGCAGCGTTCGCAGGTGGGAGTGGTCTGTGGGTCCAGGCGGTGGCGGGTTGAGGCTAGGAAGGTGGCTCGTCCTAGACGGAACTGATGGATGGTTGTGGCGAGGTGGCAGGGGAGGTTGTCGCGGGAGGTGGGGGCACCAGCTGTGGCAGCAAGGTGGAGGCGAGCTGAGGAGTTTTCTGGGATTTGGAGGCAGGAGCATTGGTAGGAGGCAAGGGCAGCTTGGTGTGCGTGTTGGCGGAAGGTGGCGAGGGAGGTACAGGAGGAGATTGGGAGGGCGGCTTGTGCGGCTTCATCCAGGGCTGGGTGGGCAGCTGCATCCCCTGATGCCACAGTGACTGAGTACTCAGATGATGTGGGTTTAGACTCCTCTGTCAGCCAGCAGTGCAAGAATGGCGCGTATCTCTCGGGTGACAGAGTTAAAAGGTTGAAAGATTGTTGTTGGGTTGAAAGGCTGGAGCTGAGCCAGAAATGCTCAAGGGTTGAACGGTGGGGAGAGTGGAAGGGGAGTGGGTTAAGGTGGTAGGCGCCATGTCGTTGTCGAGCAGACCACTAGCAGTGCATTGGGCAGGAGAGAGAGGTAGAGGCTGGAGGAAAAGGGAGGGAGGAGAGGGGGCGAATGGGCGCAGTGGGATGTGGGCAATAGAGAAAGAGCTGAGGGGTTGATGTTCTTGCTGGCAAGAGGGGGCGGTACAAATGTCTCTCTCCCCCTGCCATTGCTAAATTTAGCTCCCGGTCACCTCAGAGATCTTACGCCCCTAACCATCACCTTCAAAAAAGCTTACAAATTCGTGCTGATGGGGCCTCCGCTAGGGAAGCGAGGGAGGCAAGTGGGGATTGGCTTGAAATATACTCAGGTGCGGTGATAGGAGTGGTGGGCAGAACATCACTTTTCAGAATATCCCTTGTTCACAAGTCATATATGCCAGTTATAAATATGTCAAAATGTCAAAATAAACAGAAAGATTTGACTGCTGATCTGTTGGGAATGGAAATGAAGACCTCCGGTGTCTTGTTCACAAGTCATAAATGTTGGTTCCAAATCTGTGATTACTTTTGAAATTGATTAGGAACCCACGGATTTACCGTCCGTCCGTCCCCGTCTACCCGTCCCCGTCCCCGTCCGTCCGTCCCCCCACAATGTGGTAGGTTGTGCAGATTGGTTCCACAATTGTGGTTAGTTTTTAAGTTAGCCACAATGTGGTAGGTCGTGAAAATTGGATCCACAATTGTGGTTAGTTCTTCAATTAGCCACAATGTGATAGGTCGTTCAGATTGGATCCACAATTGTGGTTAGTTATTCAGTAGCCACAATGTGTTGGTCGTGCAAATTGAATCCACAATTGTGGTTAGTTTTTTAAGTTAGCCACAATGTGGTAGGTCGAGCAGATTGGTTCCACAATTGTGGTTAGTTTTTAAGTTAGCCACAATGTGCTAGGTCGTGCAAATTGGATCCACAATTGTGGTTAGTTCTTCAATTAGCCACGATGTGGTAGGTTGTGCAGATTGGATCCACAATTGTGGTTAGTTCTTCAGTTAGCCACAATGTGGTAGGTCGTGAAAATTGGATCCACAATTGTGGTTAGTTCTTCAATTAGCCACAATGTGGTAGGTCGTGCAGATTGGATCCACAGTTGTGGTTAGTTCTTCAATTAGCCACAATGTGGTAGGTCGTGAAAATTGGATCCACAATTGTGGTTAGTTCTTCAATTAGCCACAATGTGGTAGGTCATGCAGATTGGATCTACAATTGTGGTTAGTTCTTTAATTAGCCACATTGTGGTAGGTCGTGCAGATTGGAGCCACAATTGTACAATTGTGGTTATTTCTTCAGTTAGTCACACTGTGGTAGGTCATGCAAATTGGATCCACAATTGTGGTTGGTCCATGATCACCCCCCAGTATGCCCTCGTTGAAGGGGCTTAGAGGAGACGTACCTGCATATATAATTTGTTATTCGAATAATAAAATATTTTAATTAATAAATAACAAAACAACATAACAATACACAACTAACACTTTACCATCTTCCAATTACATATAAGAACAGAATACTATTTTCTTCTGTATATATAGCTGTTGTTTTAAACCAACTGTTGTTTTAAAAAAAGATCCAGGCAGTCGGTCCAGCTAAACCAAGTTTGCCAAATTTTCGTAAACCTGTCAATAAAAACATCAGCCAAATTGAATAAGCCAAAATAATTGATATTTCAAATACATTGAAACGAAGAGTTTTAACTACTACAGGTCTTAAGTCTAGCCATCATGCAATAAAGACTGTACACAAAACTTCTAATTTATGATATACTAACAGAATCATATCATATGTCACTACAGGATTGCTTATTAACCATTACTTCTAATAACATAGCGTTTGTCATTGAACATGATGATTTCTACAGAATGTTGCTAAAATACACTATCATCCCCACTGGGGGTGAATATTAAACGACACTTATATAAATCCATGATGTCTCTACTTTTGATATTTTATAAATTACTGATAATATATTCTCGAATTAAAAAAATAAACTATTTTTTTTGTAAAATTTGTATCTGAAACAAGTATATGGCGCAAAGCGCAATAGGTGACCGCGGAGCTAAACACCCCACAGAACATGAGTGTCACAAGTTACCCTCCAGGTTTTCCAAAAACCTTATTACCTTTCAGCCTTTCAGAAAATAAAAGTGTGTCCAAATCCGTTGAGAATACGCCCTTTTAAGCAAACACCAATTTTCAACATAAGCAAGTAACATATTCCAAGATTGGCTGAAATTAAATGCTTGTTATCTACCATTTTTACTATCTATCTACCATACGTTATCTACCATTTTTTCACATCTCTAGATAAAGTCCAATGTATATGTCCACTGTTTTCTTTTGTTGTCATTGTGGCCTAGTTTGCTTATCCAAAGGACCGCCATAAGCACTCTGCTCTTTGTTATCTAGTGACAAATCTTGCTCATTGTCTGAAATAGACTCTATCTCCGCAGTTACGCTTTTGTCCAAACGTATATCAGAGCAACTCGAGGAGTTGTTAACAAAAGATGTATCTTCTGAGGTTATGTACTTTGACTTGTCCTGGTTCTTAATTTGATTACTATGTAGAATGCTATCAGATTCACAACTGCTGAGATAATGAAGACTATCAAAGTTGTCTCCTGTGGGTTGGTATGTTTTATGGTGGTGCAAGATATTTGGAAGCCATGCCTGGTGATTATCAACTAGTATAACATGGGGCTCAATTCCGGGCGACCAGTTGAGCCCATTTGTTGAACTGCCGCCCATGTGTATAAGGCTCAACTTAGGGGGTTCTATTTTCAAAACTTATGCCCAAAATATTGGCTACTATACAATAATTGCAATTTTCGGATTTTGATACATCAACCTGCGAGATTAGCGAATAATTGTCAATTTCTGGCCATTTTGAGATCAAATTTGTGCTCAGCATCCATGTTTACCCCCATTTGCTCAAAATATTGGCTATTATACAACAACTGATATTTTGGATTTTGAATCATCAGCCTGCCAGTTTCGCCAACAATGGGTGCTCTTTTGGCAATTCTGAGATCAAATTCGAGCTCAGCAACACTTTTTACCCTCAGGTGCCCATAATCATGGCTAATATTAAAGAAAAGACATTTTGAATTTTGAAACATCAACTAGCTGGTTTTAAGAAAAAATTTCAATTTTTTCCAAATTTTGAGTCTAGATTCGTGATCAGCGTCAAATTTTACCTAAGGGGGGCCATTTCTATGGCCTCTATAATATTTATAAGCAGATTTCGTTTTTTCAGTACTGAAACATCAGCCTTTTGGGTTATAACTCCAGAAATAAATATATCCGCTGAGCTCCGAAAATAGGGCCGCAAGCGGCCAACATTTCTGACATATGCTGAAAAAATAAGCCAAATCGGTTGAGAAACCGCCCAGGTATTCCTTGTTACATCCATATATATATATATATATATAGATATATAGACTCACAGGTCAAATCCAGGTGACTCCTTAGTACTGCCCTCAGGCCATGTCCTGGACGGCAGTTCAAAAATTTTGATTTATCTTTTTTGAAAAATGGGTTATTTCATTTCCCGTTCTCGTATTGCTGAAAATGATTGGACTCACTTTCATGTGTTGAACAGTCTGTCGTATTCGATGTAAACTCTTTCATTTGCGATCGCACAAGAATAGTAGTGAAGCTGAGGCCGCAGAGCGTTGCAAGTAAGCTGCTGCAAAGACTGCTCTCACTTAGTGCATGTTGTGGGCAGAGCTGCTGCAAAGACGGCTCTCACGTAGTGCATGTTGTGGGCAGAGCTGCTACAAAGACTGCTCTCACTTAGTGCATGTTATGGGCAGAGCTGCTGCAAAGAATGCACTCACGTAGTGCATGTTGTGGACAGAGCTGCTGCAAAGACTGCTCTCACAGAGTGTCTGTTGTGGGCAGCGGATTTTTAAATTTATAAGTATTATCATGAGGCCTAAAATTATTGAGACCTAAATTGATTTTATTGAGACCAATTTTATTGAGACCTAAAACCCTCAAGAATGCACCAAGATTAACTGGATGATGAGCTGATTGTTCACCACGACCTGGTAGAAGCCCATGGTGAAAAGGTGGAAGCAAATGGAGACAATATTAGTAATCTACGCCCAAATTTACCTATATGGTGCTTTTATTGAGACCTAAGCCCTTAAGAATGCCCCAAGACGAACTTGATGATGAGCTACTTGTTTACCACGGCCTGGTAGAAACCTATGATGACAAGGTGGAAACAAACGGACACGATAGTAGTAATTTACGCCCAAAATTACCTATATGTTGCAGTTTTTGAGGCTTAAAACCTTGAAGAAAGCTGCCTGACGATGTCGATGATGGGCTGATTGTACCCCATGGTCTGGTAGAAGTCCATGAAAATCAGATTTTCAATTATGGTTGATCAGTATCAAATCATATCTATTTTTCAAGCCCATTTAATATACAGACTCAAAATTAACTTAAAACATCACCACTGGTCAGCAACACCTTTTATAGGTTTCTTACAGTGCACCCTATGACTCAGAAATGGACAAAACTTTTAATCAGAATTTCAATGTTTTTAAGACCAGTTTTGTGTATTATTATAGAGAGTGAGGATACGAATGAGGGCGGGAAAGGTATGGATGCAATGGAACTGCCATGGGGACCAAGATCGCAACAAAGACTAACATATACCATACATACATACATACTAACATATGTGTCGTTCATCTCATAAATTCTCGTCGCCTTATTTTTTGCCAAAAATAAGAATATTGAGTCACACTCCATCATCAACAACAAAGAAAGGAGCTGGAACTGAAGGGTCAGAATAGCTTTTGAAACTATTTTCCAGATGAGAATAAGTGAGCAATAACCTAAAGGGCGGCAGGGGACTGAATGCTCTACAGAGTAGGCTAAGCCTTGAGAAGGGCTGCGGGCAGAGAGAGGGAGAAAAGGAACTAGGTCCTGAGGGGGTTTGGAGCGTGTGGGAAGAGAAGTGCCATGATCTCATCGGGCAAATTTTCAACGGATTTTGTCATACTTTTTTTTCCTGAAAGGTAATCGAATTGTAGGAAGATCTGAAGATCGAATCTATCCTCAGAAAACAAACAAGTATATGGCGCAAAGCGCAATAGGTGACCGCGGAGCACCTTAGCATGTGGCAAAATCCTAAAATTAAGGACAAATTTTGTTGTGAGGGTGAACATTGCCTCTCAAAAGGAAAAGTCTGTGGTTTCTCAACCAAATTCAAAAGTAAGTACATATTAAGAATCAGCAGTTATGAATTGTGAACAAAAAAACTCAAGTCTTGTGTGCAAATTTCAGCCATTCAACATGACAATTCTTCACTCAAAAGGAAAAGTCTGTGGTTTCTCAACCAAATTCAAACGTAAGCACATATTTAGAACCAGCATACATAAATTGTGAATAAAAAAACTTAAGTCTTGTGTGCAATTCTCAGCCATTCAGACGCTATAGAGGAAAATGGTGATTTTCGGGAAAAATAATTTTCCTACTCAGGAAGGTAATGTTTCTAATAGCCCGGTACCAGCTTCACCCCCCCCCCCCCCCAGGATCCAAGCGGCACATTGTAGCGGAAAGCGGAAAAAAAAGTACGTCCAGATACGTTGAGAATTCGCCCGTGCCCAGCACTTGCAGATATATATACACATATATGAGGACAAAAGTTGAGTAACCTCTATAGACCGCGGAGCGGCCCTTCGGGCCGCTCCGCGGTCAAAAAGTAAGTTTCTCAGGTAATCTGCCTCAAGATGACGACATAGAGGAACTGGAGAAACAAAAATGGTACCATGGACTGCTGCTTCAACGTCGACGGAAAAGTAGACGGATATTTCCAAGTACAACAAACTCAAAAATATGGTGTCCAAATTGTTGTCACACATCTTTGGAAAGGAGAAATACTTCACATGATTCTTGTTAAAGACCCTGCCCGCAATATGTACAGAATGCCAGCTAAGGACTTTCACACTGGTTGAACTCATTGATTTCTACAAAAAAGGAAACAAGACCATTCAACAACAAAGGCGCCCTTCTGTTAAAAGTGATTCCTAAGAAACCATGTCTTGTTGCTCAAGGAATTCCAGGAATTGTTCCAGGAATCAAGGAATTGTTGCTCAAGCTCAAGGAAATCCATGAAGTTTAGCCACAACTAAGATATAACAAGGGATCACTCAATGTTAATACTTATGCCTTATCAAGAATGTATGAGGATCTCCCATAGCCATTTCCTGATAAACGAATAAGTCCAGTGAAATTTCCCAAGAGGAAGGTGCTGAGAGTGATGGGGAAGATGTTGAGGCCTTGTCAGAGGGCAAATATGTGTGGTGCCGCATTGTCAAGGTCGAATGCCACTACATCCTGGCGGAAAAGGATGTTGATGTACAGCTTGCGCTCCCCATGCACTCATGCTGAACTCGAAGCCACTGGGTGCGAGGACGTTCAGTCCCACCTTCCGCATCCTCATCTGGTAGTGATCCTTCCGGCCAAATACTCCAGTATTGATCTCATGAATGTCTATCATCTGTAGGCCTAGGCGCTAGGCAACGTGGTTGGAGATGGTCGCCATCTGGGAGCCTGAGTTCAGGATGCAGGACAGTCCGAGGCTCTGTTCCAATTCTAAGAGTATAGCCCGGCTTGGCTAAAATTTGTCAAAATTTAAAAAGTTGCCTCAGGGTAATCAAATCCTCATAACACTTTCAGGAAACATGTTTCCAACCTTCTAGTTTACTTCCTGAAAAGGAGAGCGTTTAAAATTTAGCAGCAGCGATTTCATGACAAATTAAGTAAAGGCAGTCAGAAAAAATGATGTTTAAAAATTCGTCACTTTTGGTATGGGTGATTTAGTTGGCCTTCTTTTACCTTACATTTAAAACAACAAAAAATACTGAAACTCAAACACAGAATGCCAACGGTATCCAGAGCAATTTAGTTGGCCTTCTTTTACCTTACATTTAAAACAACAAAAAATACAGAAACTCAAACACAGAATGCCAACGGTATCCAGAGCAACAAAATCTGACATCGTGCGCATCCATTGAGCGGGGCAAAACCATGCCTAAATCCGTCGAGCACTTTGGCAGAAGCAGCCGAGCCGACAGGCTGTCAACAACATCGTCCTCAAACATGGAAACGTGCCGTTTGGAACAAGCTTTGCCAATGCACCCCGGGGCACAGGAAAGCAGCCGACTGTGCGGATGTTCGAGCTGGTGAAGAAAGAGGACTCCTTGATCAAGAAAGACCACACACTCTCCATCACCAACCTGGCAATTTGCTTTGAGGTTGACCATCGAACCATGCATTTCCTATGAATTGTTCCATTGATTTGCACTTCCAAAAATCATGACCATTGCATATCATGGTCTGGGTGGGATTTCGGGGAGCGGGCAGTCACGGCTGGTGCTGATACCACGAGGTGTACGGGTCAACTGCCAAGAGTACATCAGCCGCATCCTCGAGCAGGAAGTCAAGAACCTGGGACCCCATCTATTCTCTGGTTGGCAGTGGGCTTTCCAACACGATGGAGCACCGGCGCACACAGCAAAGACCTATGTGGACAGGTTCCAGCGCCACACATCGACCTAATCCAGCCTAGGTAGTGGACACCGATTTCTCTAAATGCAAATCCCGTAGACTGCGCCATCTGAGTTTACCTCAAAGCATGCGTCAACTGCAAGCCCCTGCCCAGTCTTGACGCCCTCAAGAGAGCCCTTTAAAAGGAGTTGAATGCCCCCCCCCAATGCAGATGCTTCAAAAGGCTGCCCAGGCCGTTCCCTCTCGTCTCAAGCTGATTAAAAATGCCAAAGGAGGATTCATTGGGCATTAATTTACAAACGTTGGCATGCGTTTCAGTTTTTACTCACTCTACATACGAAGTTAATCATAATTACGAAAAATGTATTTTTTGAATTTTCAATTTTCGATGTGGCAATACTTAATATTTTGCTATCGCACTATACCTTGCTCGTTTGCTGTCAAACTTTGTCCCAATCAACTTCAGATATAGTAGTACAAACCCTGAAAAAATGAAGTTAATTGGGCATCCCTATCTTGAGAACGAGGTCATGACATTTTGACAAATTTTAGCTGAGCCGGGCTGTACAGTTGGGCAGGGAAGGTGTGCATGATGAGGCCGGTGTCTGGATCCTCTTGCATGGACGCCATCATGCTCGTCGTCCTTCTCTCTTCACTCCTCCTTCTGTCTTGTCTTTCTCGTCTTCGTTTGCTCTCCCTGGAAAGGTGTGGCCGGGCCCTTGGTGTGGCCGGGCATCATCGTAGCTGGGGAGATGAGTAGAGCCTACTTTGTACCTCACTTTTCCAGCTGCTCTGTCTGGACCGATCGTTTCTCCAGCTCATGCTCTTGCTGCCCATTCTCCTAGTCTCCTTTGTTCTCTCATCCTTACTCGCTCTTCATTGGCGAACTAGTGATGTGCTTCAGGAGCATGGCGTGTAGCGAGGAGCTGGTGAGCGGCTGGGGTGATGGTCCTTGTAGCACGAGTCTTGCTCAAAGCTGACACTTTGGTGTTGGCTGTTGCTTCTGTATGGTTGGTATTGCTGTCTGGGGCTTTGCACAGGAGTGCGGCGGGTGGAGCTGCAGTGGGGACTGCGTCAGGTATGACTGGTAGCAGTGCCAGAATTTGGCGGCCAGGTCCTTGTGCTGATTGGCGGTGGTGAAGCGGGAGCAGTCAACGGGCTTGTGGTCGCCTGTGCAGAAGACGCAGGGCTTGGAGTGGGCAGCGCCGCCACTTCTGTGGCCACATCCTCTCTCTCGCCTCCCGCCGAGAGTATGTTGGACTTGGAGTTTTAGTGGTAGGAAGTATCCCAAGATGGGGTGCATGTCTCCAATCATCCCGGTTGCATCACCAGTCTTGACTGCAGCACTTGCGCCTCATCTTCTAGGAGTGGGATGAGGTGATTGATGCTGATGTCATGCAAGCGGACAATGCGCAGCCTGTGAATGCACCAGTTATGCAGACCCAACGGTAGCTTCAACATCAATGATTGGGTGAGGTGAAGAAGCTTCTCTTCTGGGAGCTGGCACTGTACCCGCAGGAAGTAGAAGCTTGATCGCATTTGATCGATGAAGTTGCAGAGGTTGCTGTTACAGACGAACAGCAGCTTCTTGATGTCGCTCGTGGCATGCTGGATGAGGAGTGTTGGGTTCTCATAGTCACGCAACAGAAGGGTAATGGCGACATTGAAGTTAGAAGGGTCCGCCAGGTAGCACTGAACCTTCTGATAGGGATCTCCCTCATCTCTCTGGACGACGTCTCAATGTTCCCTTCCATCCCCACAGGCCAGGCTCTCCCTCTCATCATCTCCCTTATTCAGCAGAACCTTGACCTCATCAACTATGTCACTCCATTGAGCCATTCTTCCTGGAGATGTCAATCGCAACACCTATGCTGCGGTCATGGTGGGAAAGGAGACCAGGAGTTTCAGGCAGGTGAGCGGACTGGCAATGGGCAAGAGCTACTCCCCAGAGGTGGCCAACATGTTCGTGGGTGCTTGGGAGGGTACTATACAGGTTTGGGCAGAGGAAGTGTGTGCCAGCTTGGTCTTCTACATGCGCTATGCGGATGACTACTGCATTGGCTTCAAGGGTAGTGACATCCAGCTTCAGGCTTTCTTAGGTCGGGCCAATGGGGCCAACCCTGCCATTCAGTGCGAGCTGGAGGTGGATAAGAACCACAGCCTTCCCTTCCTTGACATCCTCATCACCAGGCGCCAGAATGGAATAGCTACCTATGCCTACATGAAGCCTTGCTACACAGGTCGAGTGGTGCCCTTTGACTCCTACTGCCAGCGGTCCTACCAGCTTGCAGGGCTGCGCTCAGACACCCGACGAGCTGTCCGCTACACTGCGCCTGGGGCCAGTCTGCGGAGGGAACTGGACTTCATCTCCTCCAACAAAGCCAGAGCAGGCTATCCCACCAAACGCATAAAAAGTACAATAGCAATTACCAAATCCAGAGCCCTTGCCCCCCGTCGACCTCCCCCTTCCCAGATGTTGGTGCGAGTCAGGGTCGGGATGCAGAGGGCAGCTTCTTTGCCTCTGTCCCCTACGTCGAGGGCATTTTCCAGCGGATGAAGGAGGCTGCAGCAGGGACTGGCATCCGCATTGTCTTCTACACTCCCAACACCCTGGCTACCATCCTCCTTCCAATCTCAAATACTCAAAACCCAAATCTCAGCAGTCAAATCTGATTTACAAGGTCCAGAAATTACAATGCTTCCAAATGTTGTCACCAAACTGTTCCCAACAACCAAGTTATTTGAAAAAAATCTAAACAAAAGTGAGAAAAACTCTTGGTACATGGAAGATTGCCTGTTAATGCAACCGTGGAACAAGAAGATTATAAATGATTTATAACGTTTTATAAGGAAAAGCATTTTATAAGCGTTTTATAAGAAAAATAAGAATTTATATCTGGAAGGAAAAGCGTTATAAAATTACACTGGGGATATCTAGTGGATTGAACAGTTGAACATTACAAACTACGGGATGGCTGCTCGCTGAGCAGTGTGGCTTTAAGTCGGTCGTCAGTCGACCTTGTATGTTTCATGGAACCAAACTTTGCATACATTGCCCATGATGTCTTTTCACTCATTCAATTCGAGCTGGATATTTGCAGTTGGATGTACTTCTGAACCTGTTTGAGCAGCAGCCTTCTGACTCGCATTGTTTTTGAGAATTCCAAGAATGCTAACTTTTGTTATTCCAAACGTTGCTTTTGTAGTCTTTCTGGTCAGCTCAGTGTTAAACAACGATGATAGCAAATTACCCGTTGTCATTTGTGATTTAAATGATTTATGATGTAAAATAATACAATCACGTAATAACATAAATGACGTAATTAATTCACGGGAAACTGTGATCACCTCTTTGACACAACCTACCATGGCTTAGAAAACATCGTCACAGTCCCAGTAGTGAACAGAAACGACTACCCCTGTATAATTCTACCAAACACGAAATTAGGCTGGGTAGAAAATTGGAACAATGAAGAAATCTTCCCATTAGAATTAACCAATGAAGAAGATGAAATAGACAAACAACACACAGTCATGGGGGATCGTCACACTTTTTCCGGGAGGGGGGAGGGGGTGTGTGGGAGGGGGGAGGGTGTAGGGACCCGCTATATAGAAAGGGGGAAACGGGGGAGGGAGGGGGGAGGGGGGAGGGTGTTGACCTAGATTAGGTGGGCGAGGGTGCGGAGAGGATGATTTATGGCGGCTAGGTGGGTGCTTGCTACTGTATTGTCTAGACAAGGAAGCTAGAGGTCAAAGGGCGGCTCGCATGGGGGAGGGGGAAAATGTCTAGACTAATTGGCTAGACGTGCGGTAGTGTCTAGACTAATTGGCTGGAGGAACATTGGGGTGGCTCGCGTATGAGGGAGGGGGGAAAAAGGTCTTGACTAATTGGCTGGAGGAACTTAAGGGGGGCTCGCAGCGGGGCCAACACAGCAGCGGGCTGGAGGAACAATGGGGCAGCTCGCGTGGGAGCGGGAAAATATGAGCGGGGCCAACACAGCAGCGGTCATCACACAAAAAGGCCCATGTCCCTGAGAGGCCCTGTTAGCAGTATCTTTGACATCGAGAGCGCCCTTTTCTCCCCCAGGCCCGGGTCATCGTTAATTGGTTCATTTGTAATTGATTTGGAAATAATTCATTCGGCGGAGCAACGGGCCCTTTCCGACTGGAGGAGGAGAAGGCAAAGTCAAGACCTACTCGGCGATATCCCGGCTTTTGCCTTGCTCAAGAAAAAGCCAAAGGCTTGGCCCCTTCTATTGTGAAAATGTCGGATCGCTTTCTATTGCTATTGACATATTGATTAAAACAGTTTGATGTGTTAAGCCTACTCGCATCAGTCGCATCACTTTGACATTTGTAAAACACTGGATTGCGAACCATTAGGGTGCTGGTTTGTAGCACCTTACGCAGATCACACAATGCGGCGTTACAGTGATTGCTCACAAATTAAAGCTGTCATTTACGAATTGAAAGCAGCTGAGCAATGTGGTTTAACACTGGATTGCGCACCATTAGACTGCTGGTTGGTAGCACCTTGTGCAGATCAAACATGGCAGCATTACAGGGATTGCTCACAAATTGAAGCTGTCATTTACAAATTGGATGGGGGGAGGGGAGGATGATGGGAGGAGGGAGGGGAAGAGGAGGGGAGGAGAATGACCTCGGGTAACTGGGCGGGGGGCAGCGGCAAGGCAGGCTCATTCCCCAGCAAAACACTGTCTCGTAAATGGGGCAAAGCACCACAATCCAGCCGTCTGATGATACACTCTCCCTTCTTGACCAACCCTCCACGCAGCTGTCTTTAATTTCCGAGCTCTGTACATCTTTTCTTGGATTGGTCCCCCATCCCTCTTCCACACAATCCAGCTGTCTAATGATAGACTCTCCCCTATTGACCAACCCTCCACACACAGCCACATTTAATTTCCGAGCTCTGTCCCCCTCCTCCATTTCTTCTCCCAGTGATAGTGAGCAAGCTCTCGAGCAAGATTGAGGCAGGTGGCTGTAGATTTGGGGGAAATAAAGAGGATAGATCATCATAGGCTTGGCTTTGAGGGCCTTGCACATTTCGGTGGCGGCGCGGTGGGAGTGGACGGGGAGGCGAAGGGAGGAGGGGAAAGGGAGGATAGAGTAGGCCCAAAAAGGCCTAGTGGGCCAGTATCCCGCCTAGCCTACTGGTCTAAGGTGCCCACCTAGCACCACGGCCGCATGTTCAGGCAGTCAAGCCTCATCAAGATTGCTCAGTACAAGACCTAACCAGGCTTGGCGGATACCTATTGCTCTTTTTTGCAATTTTTATTTATTTATTTATTTTTATAATGCATTGTTTTATTATTCGGCAAGAGTTTTGACAGCAAAAATGCAAGCAAGTACATGGAAATGCATAGCAAAACATTGAAAATGCAAGTGAAAGATCATAGTTTGGTTTTCTGAATCGTCATCGTTGCTTTAGGCTTTTGGTCTTTTGCCGCCAAAAGTTCAGGCTCAAGTCGTGGTCACTTGACAAATTGCTGGATCACCTCATAACTGTTGCGGGATAAAACGGCAGTGGGAAGCGTGTTCTTGCTGGTCTGCAGCTGGCTTAGCAGAGGAGGGCCTGGGTTTGTCGTCTTGCGTCGCTTTGGCACTTTGGGCACCAAAAACTGCTGCGCCTCCTCCGCTTTTCTTTCACTTCCTAATCAATCCCTTTTCTCACCCCTCATTCACGCTCCCACAGCTTAAAAGAACCGTGCTGGAGCTCCTTGATCATCCTTTCCGAGGCCTTAATAAGTCCCTCCAGGTTGCAAAGTGTTTCGGTAAATGTAGACTGGGAAATCTGGATCCGATTGGGTCAGTTTGCAAAGCCTGTAATAAAGACAATTTGGTACAACATTGCAGAGCTCGCTTCTGTGAGCTCAAAGTGCGCGCTTCCTGGTGAGGGCAGGAGTGGAAAGAAAAGGAGGAGGGGAGAAGAGTGAAAAATAAAGGCTTCAAAAGGTGCTCACCCTCAAATGTGCAGCGAAGAAGAAGGCTCCTAATTGCCTAGGCTTATAGAGGCTTATATTTGACAAAGGCTTTTCAAGAGGGAGTGCCACTTGAGAAATGGGGCAGGTGTAGCAAAAGCTAGTTTGCGGCGGCATGCGAAAAAAGACCCTAGTCTTGGCTGTGGTCTTAACAGAAGTCCAGGCTATCGAGCCAAAAACAAACACTCCATTGGTCTCGGCTGGCCTTTGAAATATGGATTGTTTGCAGAAATTTCGAGTGGTCTGGAGAGGTGTGGCGTGCACTGTAAAGTGCGAAGTGAGGGCGTCTGGTCACCAACAGTAGCCCCACCAGATGAAGCAATAAAGGCGGGGCAGCAGACGGAAGCAGGGTGGCACTGTAGGCCCACCAGAAGAGCAATAAAAGCGGCCGGCAGACGGAAGCAGGGTGGCACTGGCCAAGGCCCCCCTAAATTAGCACCCATACGCAATGCGGGGTTGTAAAAGTCGTAAATTAGCGATGGATGATTGATTACGTTGGCGCAGACCAAAAACAGAGCAGGCCAAAGGCCAAAGCAGGCCAAAGTTACACCTCCCCCCTTTACCTTTGCCTCCCCTCACTGTCCTCTCACCCCGTGCCCTATTTACCCAGCCCAAATCCCCTCTTCAATCTCAAGGCCTGCTCTCTTTACCTTACCGTGAGTCTGTGTGTGCTCAATTCAGCGATGCTCATACTGTGACGCATTCAAGACTGATGAGTGGCCTGACTGAGCATACCAGAGGATCAGTGCAGGAGAGCGTGGCAGAAGCACTGGTACTTAGGAATGACATTGATGAAGATGGACAAGTTCCTTTGGTCCACCAACCAGTCGATCGACTACGCAGTTCCTTGCTGCTTCACTACCATCACCTACAAGACGATCAACCTCTACTTCATCAAAGGCTTTGTACAAGCTGGACATCTCTCGCTGACATCTGACCTGGGCTCACTCGCCTGATGCTCGATAGAACAAGAATACTGCGTACAACCTCAGTACACGATCGTGTGGAGTGACGATGCTATCCTCAACTACTGTCCCTTCTACTACTACGGGCAGCACAAGGTAGAAATGACGGGAAAGCGTGTCCGTTTTCCCAGACTCCACCACCTTCTCCACATATCTACCTGAAGCCAACTTCCCTTATAACAAGGAGGACATGGACTGTCTCCCAGAGCAAGTCTTACTCTCCCATGAAGGAGGAGCCTTGCTGATCAACACCATGGAGGGAGAAGCCCCTTCCTCAACCTCCGCCCCATCGGCCACACGAGAACGACCGCGAGCCTGGAGGAAGCGGGACGGGAAGAGACCGTCAGAAGAAGAACAGGAGAAAGAATGGAGAAGGTGGGAAGCCCAAGAACGCGAAAGGAAAAGGTACATGGACTACAAGCAAGGCAGAACACTGTCTGAGCAGGCACTTCGAGATGACCCAGTGGATGGGACAGACGGCTCTATGGGAAGAGGCAAGAGATCGGGAGGTTGGAGGGGCGACTCAGGACAGACGGGCCAACCGGAACTCTGACGCCCTGGGCCCCCGTACTCATTTCCCTCCACCACGGCGAACCCGCTGTGGTTCTTCGACAAGAACGCAAGGAAGGAGGCCATCCACAACAGACTCATGCGTATAGATGGTTGGGTACAACATCATGACCCCGTGGAAGCCAAGCTCCACTACACAGTGGACGTGCTGGTCGACATGATGGAGAAGCTAGACCTGAGCGACAACCATAGAATATGTCTGATGGAGGAGCACCAATACCAGATATTGAGACAACTATTCCATCTGAGTCTGACTGATGGAATCCGAGCCTTCACAGGGCGAACTGATATTTCGGCTAAGGTCAGAGGCTCCGCCATCTTCATCACCCAGTGTCAGAAGGTGGCTGTCTCCCTGGTCTACCCCTATCACCAACTACTGGGGGAAGACCAGTGCTACCTCTTCATGCCAGTGAAGCTTCCTATGGGAGAGATCCTCTTTCTACCCGAGGGAGTGAGTATGGATCTCACCTATCACAGCTCCCGGTCTGGTCATCAAAAAGGTAAATGAAAGACAGCTCATTCATAATTCCCGGCTCGTCAGCAATGCGAGGGATACCGGACTGCTTGCAAGAGCATGGCCGCAGCGCGTGGTGAGTTCATGGAATAGGCTGCCGGAGTCGGTCATACTGGGTTCCCAGGGGCAATTTGCGGACTTTGATAGGGGTTGTAGCCTACCCTAGAGCACGCCGCCGCACCCACCTCACCTCTCCCGCTCATTTCCTGTTCATCTTCTTTATCAGCATGCAGTGATGCTACTTGCTGTTAGTTCCCAGTTTGTGTTACTGGTTGATTAAAAAACAAACAAACAAACAATATAATGCTGGTTGGGGAGAGGGTGAATGAAATGGGACTGTACTGGGGGGAGAAGGAATATGTCATTTCCCCAATTATGTTTGAACACTAGATTTCGGCATAGGGGTGGCTACTGGTGTTTGTGGGTCCTGTCGATTAAGTAGGGGAGATGGGAGGGGCCTGAAATGAGACACAGGGAATGTCCCTGGGGGTTTTGTTTAAGTATTGGATGAGGAGAGCACTTGCCTCCACTGCACTCTCCATATTGTGTGTGGATCTCAACCCACCCAGGCAGCCAGATTCCTCATTGAGCCCAGAACGTTTCATGTTATGCTTGTGGAGGAAGGGAGAAGTGCTTGCATCTGGGGTAAGGATGCAGTTGATGACTACCAGTACATGACAATCAGGCTTAGGTTTAACCATTCAGAAGGGACTTAGTCAAAATCGGAGGTTGCCTCCAATTTAGGGTGGAGGCAGCTATGCTTCCACCTCCAAGTTGGAGTAAATGAACAATTTCATTCCACATTACAAGTGGAAGTAGAGACAAGTGGAAGTTCCACATATGAAACATACTTTTTGGGTAGAATGGTTGAAACATGGGGTATGCTGAGAAATGGCGAATTCTCAATGGATTTGGACAAACTTTTTTTCCTGAAAGGTAATAAACTTTTAGGAAGATCTGGAGCATTTGAATCATTACATTTTGGGGGCAATTTTTGAGATGTAGCACCTGAAGTCTTGAGTTTTTCAAAGAAGGCTTTGGTTTTTTTGTTCGCAAGTCGAATATGCTGATTCCAAAGCTGTGCTTACTTTTGAAATGGGTTGAGAAACCACATATCTACCCTTTTGAGCCACCAAATTCGTATTCTTATTAATTCAACTCTTAATCTTATTATTATTATTCATTATTAATAATTCAATTCTTTTTACTGCAGCAAATGCAAAACATGGACTGTAAATGTAATAAAACGCCATTTGTCCCTGGAAAATTACAGCAAAAAACCCAGAACATCTCAAAATCACAGAACAGTTAAAATCACAGAACAGCTGAAAATCACAGTACAGCTGAAAATTGACGAAGCAGAGAAAACAAATCTACTAGTGCTAAACATGTGTAACATGGGTCTGGAAGAAGAGAGCATTAGGAACTTTATAACTAATGAGCAAATAATGGCAGTCCTTGTTAAGCATATGAGTCCTGACATGAGCATAGTAGACACAATACTTGAAAGCCACGGCCTCTATACTTTGCAATTCCGTAAGGTTCTGACAGAAACTTCAGGCACTGACATGAGCCAGCTATCATTATTCATTTTCAGTAAATCAACTAAAGACGCAAAGGAAGACTTTACCTCATTAGTTAGCAAGAAATTAGCCACCCTTTATAACAACACCTGCTGTGAAGCTCCTCTGCTTATGAAGATGGTGTCATTTGATTCCGCAATAAGCAATATTAGCAAAAAGCAATAATCATCTGGAAGCAAAACACATCACTTAATGCAATACCAATCTATAACTACAAAAGAACTTATTACTTCAATTTTAATCTTTATAAGACAACTTATTTTATTTTACTTGTATTATTTAGTGTATTAAGTGTACTTTGTACCATACGTCTCTTGATGGGACACGTGTTAGAAAATTTGAATAAATAAATAAATAAAATAAATAAAACG
>JASANA010005828.1:0-17362 GCA_030248095.1 Ptycholaimellus sp. GST1_10 | reverse complement strand
TCAAAATTTTAACAGGTTCATCTACGAAATCCACTGGAGATTTGATAAGCAGGCGGCAATTTTGGCACAAAGAGGACAAAAAATTAGTGAATGAGTAGAAAAATACAACGAGGTCGGTAAATAAAAAAATTGTTACATCAAAAAAAATTTTCTGAATTTTTTGGTCACAATGAAATTATAAAGTTACAAAATGAAGAGGTGTAACAAAATAAAACAAACAAAATTAAAGTTAAATTGAAATTAGCTAAAGTAAAGTTAACTTTTGCTGGCATTTACAATATGATCAATTTTTTATTTTCAAATGATTTTTCAAATTTTACATGTATTTTTCTGTAAGAGGCTTCTGTAAGAGAAAAGTTCACAAATAACATCATTTAATCAAAAATAAAGACAAAATAAAAACTAGAATAATTGAAATGACAAGTTTCCTGCCATAAATTGCCGCCTGTTTATGAATGCTCAGTGGATTTCGTAGATGAACCTGTTAAAATTTTGACTCAAAATGGTTTAAAGTTTTAATCAAAATTTATCACGATTTTGTTACACCTTGTCTAGTTCTTTTCTACTATTGTATCATAAGTGGCTCATGCTGTAGCATTTTAGTCTTGTAGGTAATCATGGGGGCAATATTTGCTGAGCAACATGAAGACGAAATTTCCCTTCAAAACTCATGGGGGGGGGGGCGGTCAGATTCATGGGGCAATATTCATGAGGGGGCAGATTTATGGGGGAATATTCAGTGTCAATAGGCTGCAACCGGTGCAGGGCTGTGGGCGGAGGGTACCAAAAGGCTTCTCCTGCTCCTGGACCTGGGCCTGCGTGATCAGCAAATGATGACAATGCCTATGCTTAGAAACTTCCCGCTGCCTCCGCCGCACGATGCGAAATCGAAGCCCTGCAAAGCAAACTGCCATCGAGCTGACGGACGAGCTGAACAAGATGGACGAGCTGTTCAACTGCCGTCGAGTCTATGCGCTGAATAGAGCCTTGCACTGGATAAATTATAAAAAAAGCCATTAAGTTGATTAATTAAGCAAAACTTGTGCGAAAGTAGTCAAACTAGATGGAAAAAGTTATTATTGGCTTTCGCTGAAAGGTGCACAACCAACAGGACTTTTCATAATAAACTAAAAAGCGACCAATTTTCAACTTGCACTTATTTTTTTACAGTGTCTGTCTTTGAATTTTACAATATCGGNATCTTTGTAAATTTAAACGCCTTTTTCTAAAAGGTTGAGAAACTGAAATTTTGGTTGTTTTTCATTAATATTTATTATATTTATTCAATAGCAAAAAATGTTAACTTAATTCATTTATTTAATTACTTTTATACCATAATGTTAGAGTCAAATTTTAGGTTAAGGCTAGCTGTTCCGTTACCAGGATCTTGAGCAAAACAAAGATAGCTGTTTTGGAAATGGATGAGGAAACAAAATGCGGATTCCTCAGAATCAGATTCCATTAGCAGTAGGGCAATAGATTTTTTTGAAAAAAAATTCACTTTCGGATAGCCTATTGCATCACACTACAAATTTGAGTCAGTTAATTCAAACCAAGCATTTTTGGCCTTTATTTTGTATCACATTTCTAACAAACAAACAAGGGTGATCTATCTGTAAATGGGATAAGAAGGAGTTGAGGCATCACGTAGCATAGATCACAATCCATCGGCCCATCTTTGATATATGATATAATTTTCATAAAATGCATAAATTCATGAAATTTGCATGATTTCTTTTGAGGTAAACACAATGCCCATGTTACATTTTATCACCTGGGACCTATTCTTTGAGCTGATAAAACCGTTTGGAAACGGTTTGGAAACTGTTTGGAAAGATACCAATTCTTTGAGCAGAGCCCAAACAACAAACGAACAAACAACAAACGTGAGATCATATTCTTTGAGTTGGAAACAAGAAACGAACAACAGAAAACCGTTTTTCAACCGTTTTTTGCAAAAAAACGAACAACAAACAGAAAACGAACAACGAACAGACCGAACAGCCCTACCTCGGTTTTTGTTCGTTTTTTAGGCTTAAACCATGATACTAGGCTTGGCGCTAACATAGAAGTTTTGGCTTGAAGTATTTTTTGCTGTTGCCAAGTACAAGGCTAGAATATCCCTACAATATTCAATACTAAAATGTAATAATGAGCTCAAAACTTGATGTTCCAGCATCCAAACCCTGCAGAAAACTAACGCAGTCCTTTTTAATGTTTTCCATTTGAATTATAGTCTTGAATCATCAAAACGTGAATGCCTGTTGGAACTGCTGAAAAGCATGGGGCTCGCGCAAAATTATGCACTGCCGCAGGCTAAGAGGGCATTCATACAAACAAACAAACAACACACAAAACGCCCAAAGAACAGGCAGAATTCAAAGAATAGGCAACTTTCAAACCGTTGTTCTTAGCCAAATTCAAAGAACACGTTCTCGTTGGTCGTTTTCTGTTTTTTGTTTGTTGTTTGTTTTCAAACAAAACTCAAAGAATAGCTCCCTGCACGCTAATGAGTTGCAATCGAGGCAATGCTTTTGCGCACTCGGAAGTGAAAATATGAAAATATGCGTACTGAATGAATTTGTTTTTTCACGGGGAGAACGATAAATAAATGTCTGATTTCTCCAAAAAACTGACTAAAGCGGTCATCGAAATCGAAATGATAGTTGCGGACTGGGCAAAAATTACTGAAACATGCAGGTGGCGGGGGCAGCTCTAACGACTCTAATCCACTATCCTTTGGCGGTGGTTCATGGGTGAGGCAGGTCCGACGGTGATTCCGCAGCGGTCGCTGTTCGCAGGGCCGAGCATCCTGGCCAGCAACGGCTTCCTGGACACAGCCCTCCACGTATGCATTCGACGGACTCACAACTGCGTCCTCATCAACGCCTCGCCTTTTCACACCTTGGAGCCTCTTTGCCATTTATGCCTATGGCTGGGCCTAGTGAATGAGTGCTGACAAAGCCTAGGAACTTTTGAAGCATAGCCTTGCGTGGGCGATTTGGAGAGGTGTGAAATGGTCAACTTGAAATGCAACTGAAAATGTTAGTGTTTGTTTTGAGGGAGTGTAGCCAAACTTTACTCTAGGTTTTTGAGTTACTTCCCCGCATTTTTCAGTCAGCGAATGATGCAATTTGATGTTTTTTAGTTTATTCTACATTTAAGAGACGTTTCACATAAGGCATCAAAAGTCAATGGAAAAGTGAAATTTTTGAGTTGCCCAACTATAATGGCAGGCTTGTAGAGCTGTTTTTTGCGATCTCTCTCCCATTGGAATTTTTCAAAAATATGAATCCTAGCCCGAGATATGATCAAAAACATAAATTCAGTCAAAACAAGTGGGGCAATTTTTGGCAAATAGAGATTAACGACTTTTTTGGCTCCTAGAGTCAAGAAAAACCGGTTTGTCCCAGCTTTATGCATATCAATTTGAAGCTTAGGGTTAGGCAAAGCTGATTCTGACAAAATAATTGTGCTGAAACTGACCTGAGTCCAGAAATAACACTAAAACTGCCCAAAATTGATGAATTTGAACATTGTAAAAAATGCAATTTTTGGCAATTTTCTCAAATTTTTACTAAGAAGTGCTCCGAAGTAACATCATTTTTGAATTTTTCATAAAATTTGCAATCTTTTGGTACCCTTTCGACATGTATGAGAAGGAGCACATATGAGCTACAGCCTTGCAAATTCGGTCACCTCAAAAAATGCCCTATGTTATAACATAGGAGGCATTGGCTATGGTAAAATTTTCCCACTAAAAAACTTCCTGCTCTTCCAAAAATTAATATAATCCAAATTCATTTTCAGGGTTGATTAATCTAATCCTTAGACATATTTCGGTGCAAAAATATTACTGGTTGCATCTCAAACTTTCCAGAATAGGGCCCAAGTTTGACAGTGATGCCGGGTTTGGCCCTATGTTATAACATAGGCAAAATTTGGTCAAAAATTTTTTTGACTTGAAATTTCTTTTTAATGCCCGAAATTCAAAGACCTGACTCAGATTGACCTAAAAATATTATATTTGTAGCCACTCGTTTGAAAACTGAGACTTTTAACTGTCTTAATTTATGCTTATTTTAGGCTGAAATTTTGTAAATTTCGTCATCCTTTTCTTTTGCCTTAAAGATAAAATTTAAGCCAGGAATGATATTTTTAGGTCAATCTGAGTCAGGTCTTTGAATTTCGGGCATTAAAAATAAATTTCAAGTCAAAAAAATTTTTGACCAAATTTTGCCTATGTTATAACATAGGGCCAAACCCGGCATCACTGTCAAACTTGGGCCCTATTCTGGAAAGTTTGAGATGCAACCAGTAATATTTTTGCACCGAAATATGTCTAAGGATTAGATTAATCAACCCTGAAAAGGAATTTGGATTATATTAATTTTTGGAAGAGCAGGAAGTTTTTTAGTGGGAAAATTTTACCATAGCCAATGCCTCCTATGTTATAACATAGGGCATTTTTTGAGGTGACCGAATTTGCAAGGCTGTAGCTCATATGTGCTCCTTCTCATACATGTCGAAAGGGTACCAAAAGATTGCAAATTTTATGAAAAATTCAAAAATGATGTTACTTCGGAGCACTTCTTAGTAAAAATTTGAGAAAATTGCCAAACATTGCATTTTTTACAATGTTCAAATTCCCCATCAATTTTGGGCACTTTTAGGATTATTTTTGGTTTCAGGTCAATTTCAGCACAATTATTTTGACAGAATAAGCTTTGCCCAACCCTTAGCTTCAAATCGATATGCATAAAACTGGGACAAAGTGGTTTTTCTTGGCTCTAGGAGCCAAAAAAGTCGTTAATCTCTATTTGCCAAAAATTGCCCCACTTGTTTTGACTGAATTTACGTTTTTGATCATATCTCGGGCTAGGATTCATATTTTTGAAAAATTTCAATGGGAGAGAGGTCGCAAAAACCAGCTCTACAAACCTGCTATTATAGTTGGGCAACTCAAAAATTTCACTTTTCCAGCCCTTCCATAGGATATCTAAGAACTTATGTGAAACGTCTCTTAACCCCGAAACTAGGTACAAAAACCAAACAACCTTTTCAAAAGCTTCTCAATCCTCAAACCCCAATTTAACAGCAACCACCTTTCTTTCTTCTTTCTCTTTGTCTTCATCACGAAAATGAGAAAGCTGACAGTATCACAGCAAACTGAACCTTCAAACAAATATAAATTGAGCGGCTTTGTGCAGTGCAGGATGATAAAAGAGGCATGGTTTAGGTATTCACCTCCCAATCGTTCCCATCCATTTCCAGAGTGGAGGAGTGCGCTGAGCTCTGCAAGTCAGAGGGTGCCAGTGAGAGACCAGCCTACTTCGAAGCCGCTGCCAAAAGCAGTCGCTTCCTCACACTCCTCGACAGCAGCAGGCAGTGGCGGATATAGGGGGGGAAAAGGGGGACGTTTCCCCCCCCGAACGGATTTCGGGGGGGGGGGGAATTCCCCCCCCGAAACTTTCAGGAAGGGGAAAATTTTCACCATTTTAGATACATCTTGTCAAAAAAAATTTTCCGCGCGCTTCGCGCGCAGAGTTTAATTTTGTCTAATATAAATTTTGTCCAAAAATTCCCCCCCCCGAACCAAAATCCTATATCCGCCACTGGCAGCAGGGCAGGAACAATGCCGCCTTCTACGGCAACGGAGCAGGGGTGGCGGCTAAAAGTACCCTGGCTAAAAGTACCCCGGCTAAGAGTACCCCGGCGAAAAGTACCCACGGCTAAAAGTACCCACGGCGAAAAGTACCCACGGCTAAAAGTACCCACGGCTAAAAGTACCCATGGCTAAAAGTACCCCGGCGAAAAGTACTCATTGTGGTTTTTGACTATTTTTTGGTATTTTAGACTAGGATACATTTTTCAAGGTTTTTTTCAAAATACGGCAGATGAAGCAAAACTATTTCTATTGAATGATTTATCCAAAATGTTCATCGTAGTTCACTATCATTAATAACGCAAAATTTTCTAGTTCACTTCTATTGTATTTTTATTTTATTTTGCTAAATTTTTTTTACAATATTACCTAAAAAAACTAACTTCAAACGGCGTGTAAATATAAAAGTGTCAAAATTGGGAGGAACTATCCTGTCATTTTAAATCACTCTTCCCTAGATAATTGTTGCCTGCTTTTAAATAATGAAATTGAAGATAATTTTAATGCAAAACTCTAGCTAAACCAATTTGGGAAGCAGTACCTGCAAAAAGTACCCAAAACAATAAAAAAATGGAAAAATTGTGATGGGTACTTTTCGCCGGGGTACTTTTAGCCATGGGTACTTTTAGCCGTGGGTACTTTTAGCCATGGGTACTTTTCGCCGTGGGTACTTTTAGCCGTGGGTACTTTTAGCCGTGGGTACTTTTCGCCGGGGTACTTTTAGCCGGGGTACTTTTAGCCAGGGTACTTTTAGCCTAGAATCACGGAGCAGTGCCAGGGCTTCCTGTTGCACAGGCACAGATACATCTGCCATCTATACGTCACCTCTGCGCGGAGGCTCCCTGCTCGGTTGGCTGAGGTTTCAGCTGGTCTACGACTAGGCCTCAAAGCCTTCTAACAGTGATAATGAGAACGTCCCCTACTCCTAGTCGTCTTTATCATTCTTGATTAGGTTCATATAGAATCGCTTCTCTACTGGGGCTGGGCCAGGGCCTGCAGAAGCTGAGGGATTTCGCAAGCAAGTTCTGCGCCGTCCCCACCTACTATCGCAGTCGAGTGAGTTTTTCGATTGCAGTAGCTGCAAACTGCTAAAGCTCATTTGCCTTTGAAATTAAGTTGTCACGGGGATATTGATGGTTGAAGAAGTGAATTGTAGCAATTTCCTGGCACTCTTTGAAAAAATTGCAGCTAGCTCAAAAGTTTCCCAAGGTGGTAAGATTTTCTACACTTGTTTCGGAATTCTGGCCTATTTTGCAGCCCTTCTGTCGCCCCAATTTCGACTGAACGGCTCAGAAACTCTGATGGAAAACCTGCAAGAACCAGCACAACTTCTCCTTCTTGACTTCTGCACTGGGCCTCTGCCGCCCTCCAGCATTTTCTTCTTTGCCCATTCATTCCCCATCCAAGAGACAAGGAGTCAAACTGAGCAGTCAGCGAGACACCTACTGAACAGATCTTCCACCGTCTCCGGCAGCTGAAGCAGCAGTTGACTCGAAGCAGACGGCAGTCTGTAGGAATCAACGGTCTAGAAGACGCCTGCCTGCTCTGAAGCTGCCAGGCAGTGGCTCAGGCTTAGGCAAGAAAAGAAGATTTGAAATATAAATTTGAGTTTTAAAAAAATAATTTCAAAACACTGGATGTTTACAGGGACATGGTTACAGAGCTGCCGTGCCCCGGCGACACGGGGAGATGAAGTTGGTGATGAACAGGATGCTGCTGCGCCTATACTCTTTGTGCCAAAATTGCCGCCTGCTTATGAATGATCAGTGGATTTTGTTTGTAGATGTACCAATAGCAAGGAAATGAATCTGTTAAAAGTTTTGCTCAAAATAGTTAATAACTTCAATCAAAGTTAATCACGATATTGCTAAACCTTGTCTAGTTCTTTTTGATGATTGACAATTCATAAGCTGGTTATGCTGTAGCATTTTAGTCTTGTCTAGATCTTGGCGAAGTGGAAAACTTTTACTTACCACATGAACAAGGCTTCAAGCAGTCATTCTTTTGGGGAAAAAGCCATCGTTTGGTGTTTTTGTAAATTATTGTTTCTTGCATTCAACTTTTTATTATCGTGGCCTTCCGGCTTGCCATCCTTAGCGCATAAGTACAGTAAAACAAATATATAGAATAACCTGAGCATCAATTTAAACTTTCACCCATTCATAACTAGGGCGCTGTCGCGCCCTAGGATGTCCTAGGGTTACTCGAAGTCATTGGAATTCCTCTAAGATTCCATAAATTAAGATCTATTGCATTGAAGCTAACCTGAGCATCAGTTCATAAAAATCTGCGCAGTTTCCCTTTCGCATTGAAGCTAACCTGAGCATCAGTTTATAAAAATCTGCGCAGTTTCCCTTTTTTATATATTTCAGTTAAAATTTTAGCTATTTATTAAAATTCAGAGGCCTAAATCAAAATTTCAAGAATTTTGCCATCTGGAGCAGACTGTGAGCTTTCGATTGATATATATTTATCCTAGGGTTCAACCTACCAGTCTTCCAATCAATTCGGTGACACGCAACCATGCAAAAACTCGATCACCCATTCATAATTCCATAAATTAAGATCTATCGCATTGAAGCTAACCTGAGCATCAGTTCATAAAAATCTGCGCAGTTTCCCTTTCGCATTGAAGCTAACCTGAGCATCAGTTTATAAAAATCTGCGCAGTTTCCCTTTTTTATAAATTTCAGTTAATATTTTAGTTATTTATAAAAATTCAGATGCCTAAATCAAAATTTCAAGAATTTTGCCATCTGGAGCAGACTGTGAGCTTTCGATTGATATATATATGTCCTAGGGTTCAACCTACCAGTCTTTCAATCAATTCGGTGACACGCAACCATGCAAAAACTCGATCACCCATTCATAACTAGGGCGCTGTCGCGCCCTAGGATTATAGAAGCAATGATTGGGTGCTTTGCAGAAGTCCAAATGCAGGCAGCAGCTCTCCCGTGGCCCCACATACGGGAGGAATATGGGAGCGGCGGTGGCGCTTATCACCAGTTCCAAGGGCACCAAAATTGCTCCTACCAAATCAACTGTTGCCACATTCTGCCCTGATGACTTGTTTCTTTTTTCAGAAAACCATGACAAAGGACTCTGAACTAGTTTGAGCTGGATGATCTCCACTGGGTCCACTAAACTGCTCTGCTCCGGTTTCAGAGAAAGGCAACCAACTCCAACCTGTCCATCGCCACTTTGCAGTGCTCGGAAAGCAGGCCACTATGGAGCTCTTCTCTGAGCAGATTAGCCCCACTCTTTGCCAGCTCCCATCGATAGCCAATGAACGCTATGCTCTGCTGTAGTACACCAGCTAGAGACCCCGCCGCCTCTTGGTGACGTCAAAGCCAGCCTCCCCCTCCATCAACGGCTCCAGCCTTCATCACCCACGCAGCCTAGCTTTGACAGCTTTATTTATTTCCCACCACGACATCAACCTAGATGACATGCAGTCTGGTCATGTTGGTGGCTACTTCATCGATACTGAGTAAGTCTGACCATTATATTTAAATGTTGTTTCTGGAATATACAATAAGTCCGAAACATCAGCTGAGCGAGTACAGAAAGCGCAGAGGAAAGGACCTATATCGCCGTGGACCGCACCTGCCCAGCCCAATGTTGCAAGCTTTCTCTCCGCCCTCCCTCTGCCTCAGTCAAACCTCCCCTTTGTTTGACATATCCTCCTTGCAGCTCACTCTCCCTTTGCCAGAAGCGAACCGGTGAACGGGAACAGAAAAGGTGTTGAAACAAGGCGTCCCCCAGCCGAGCGGGCTTTCCAAAAGGTAGTATTTTTCCTTCACTTTTGAATGGGTAATTATTGGTTACATTTTGAGGACTTATAAAATTTTACTTATAGAAAGAATGATAAAATGGCTGATGGGTAGAACTTACACCCCATGAATATTGCCCCCCATAATATTGCCCCCTCATGAATATTGCCCCCCCATGAATATAACCGCCCCCCCCCCATGAGTTTTGAAGGGAAATTTCGCTCTCATGTTGCTCAGCAAATATTGCCCCCCATGATTACCTACAAGACTAAAATGCTACAGCATGAGCCACTTATGAATTGTCAATCATCAAAAAGAACTAGACAAGGTGTGACAAAATCGTGATAAATTTTGATTAAAATTATAAACCATTTTGAGTCAAAATTTTAACAGGTTCATCTACGAAATCCACTGAGCATTCATAAACAGGCGGCAATTTATGGCAGGAAACTTGTCATTTCAATTATTCTAGTTTTTATTTTGTCTTTATTTTTGATTAAATGATGTTATTTGTGAACTTTTCTCTTACAGAAGCCTCTTACAGAAAAATACATGTAAAATTTGAAAAGTGATTTGAAAATAAAAAATTGATCATATTGCAAATGCCAGCAAAAGTTAACTTTACTTTAGCTAATTTCAATTTAACTTTAATTTTGTTTGTTTTATTTTGTTACACCTCATTTAGTAAACTTATAATTTCATTGTGACCAAAAATTCAGAAATTTTTTTTTGATGTAACAACTTTTTTTATTTCACTAGTTGTATTTTCTATCATTCACTAATTTTTGTCCTCTTTGTGCCAAAATTGCCGCCTGCTTATGAATGCTCAGTGGATTTCGTAGATGAACCTGTTAAAATTTTGACTCAAAATGGTTTATAATTTTAATCAAAATTTATCACGATTTTGTCACACCTTGTCTAGTTCTTTTTGATGATTGACAATTCATAAGTGGCTCATGCTGTAGCATTTTAGTCTTGTCTAGGTCTTGGCCATGTGGAAGACATATTTACTTGCCACATGAACAAGGCTTCAAACAGTCATTGGGAAAAATCCATCGCTTGGAATTAAGATCTAGGAATTAAGATCTGTCGCACCCTAGGATTTAAGATCTATCGCATTGAAGCTAACCTGAGCATCAAATCATAAAAATCTGCGCAGTTTCCTTTCCGCATTGAAGCTAACCTGAGCATCAGTTTATAAAAATCTGCGCAGTTTCCCTTTTTTATATATTTCAGTTAATATTTTAGGTTTTTATTAAAATTCAGAGGCCTAAATCAAAATTTCAAGAATTTTGTCATCTGGAGCAGACTGTGAGCTTTCGATTGATATATATATATATATATATATATGTCCTAGGGTTCAACCTACCAGTCTTCCAATCAATTCAGGGACAGGAAACCATGCAAAAACTCGATCACCCATTCATAACTAGGGCGCTGTCGCGCCCTAGGACTAGTTAGTCTATACCGTGTTCGTCATGCTACTAGTTAGTCTATACCACTATATAGGGCATAGCCACCTGACTTTTTTAAAGGCTCGCGAGGGACATAGTTAGTCTATACCGGATGGCGGGCGCATGCCTACCAGGAGTAGGGGCTTGTCCCCTACCAGGAGTACCTTTCAAGATTCCAAAAGCTTAGATGCATGCTTGTCCTCGACGAGGTCATGACTGTGGCAGTACCTACTAGTTTGTCTATACCGAGTTCATTGAGGTTTAAAGTGCTCAACTCGGTAAGGACTAACTAGTAGGTACTGCCACAGTGAAAGGACGAGCCTTTTAGTTTTTGTGTTGGCTACGCCCTATATAGCGGTATAGACTAACTAGTAGCATGACGAACACGGTATAGACTAACTAGTAGGTAATCATGGGGGGGCAATATTTGCTGAGTACAGTTTGACCTACAATTTGCAAAAAATATTCGTGGGGGGGGGGGGCAATATTCATGGGGGGGGCGGGTATATTCATCGGGGAGGGGGGCAGTGTGCACCATTCACCCTGGAAATTTCTAACGCGTAATATAATATAACTTTTGGCTTTTTCTGAACGTCTATATTACGTCTAAACGCCAAATATAAACGCCTAAATTAAACGGTGAACGTTTTAATATAAAATAAAATAACGTCTGGCTTTTTTTGAACGCCTATATTACGTTTAAACGCCTAATATACAAATATATATATATTAGACGTGGTGCACATTGGGAGGGGGGGGATAAATCCATGGGGGGGGGGGAATATTCATGTGGTGTAAGTTCTACCCATCAACCGATAAAATTTAGGGTTAATGGGGGGTTGCAGTGATTGTAAGAGACAGAAGGAAGAGTGAATTTGGGTCTGCTGTCTACGCCACCAAAAAAGGTGAACGGATGAGTTGCGGCAGTTGCTGTAGTTTGCGGTCGCGGGTTGATGTTGCACCAGTTTTATCACAGGGAACATTTTTGTCACAAAAATAGAGCTCTTTTACAGAATTTATAGAAACAAAAAAAACAAAAATAGCTCTTTTATAGAAAGAATAGAATTTTTAGAATAGGATCACTTTTTCATTCAATTATTAAAAAAAAATTTAAAATAAAATATTGGAATGAATATTGAAGCAGAAGATCCCAAGAATGCTTCTTGCGCAGGATTGAAATCAATCTTTAGAAGTCCCTTGCCTCTTTCCAGAGCTCGGAAAGCCAGCAGCAGGCCCCTGTCGAGCTCTCTGATCAGCGCCAATTCTTTTCCAGCTCCCATCGATAGCCAATGAGCGTTATACTCTGCTGACTGCAGTACACCACACAGACCAGGAGAGGATGCCAAAGCCCGCCTCCCCAATACATCAACGATTCACCATCGCAAAGGAGCCTTCAACTCCCCCACCATTCTACCGCCATTCGCATACTCAGCCAAGCTTTGATGGTTCCATTTATTTCCCTCCACGCTTTCAACCTGGACATAACATGTCAGGTTAGCGGCGAGTCAATTTACCTGGGTACACCAAAATGCTATTGCACCCAGCAGTTGTGTCTGAATGATAGTCTCTATTTGAAACATAAGCAAAGCGAGTACAGCTATTGAGAAGCCTCTGCCGCCGCGGGCTGCACCTACCCTGCCCAGCGTCGCCAGCTGTCCAGCCAGCCCTCAAACCTCCCCTTTCATGTATCCTCTCTACACTTCACGCCCTTCCTTTGCACGAAGACAACCGCAGAATGGGAACGGCAATGATGTCAGTCAATCCTCCGCATCCGATTGGCCTCGCCAAAAAAGAAGTCTTTTTCATTTTGAATGGGAAATTACTGTTAACGGACTAGTTGCAACAGTTGATTGATGTTACACCAGTTTGATCACCTAAAATATATCTGGTACCATCGGCAAGCCAAATGTGAGTCTCTTTTCTCCAAAATTTGCAATTGCCTCGAGTAAAAAGTCAAGGAAATACAATTTCTAGTAGTGCAATCTGCTGTTGGCCAGTTGCATTTTGTTTTTGGTGCGCAGTTCAGTGTCTCTTTCCATGCGCGCCCAAAAACAAAATGCAGATGCCGCCGCAGCTTGCACTACTAGAAATTGTATTTCCTTGACTTTTTACTCGAGGCAATTGCAAATTTTGGAGAAAAGACTCACATTTGGCATGCCGATGGTACCAGATATTTCTTCTACTTTTAATATAGTATAAAATGTATAAATACAATGTTTTTACTATTGTTTTTTACTTCAATGTGATTTATTTCAATAAAAAATAATTAAAAAAGGGCGTTTTAAAAAATAGCAAGAAACGTTTTCAAAGTGAAAAATACATTGCAATATTATATTATTACAAATTTTTGGTAATTTTTTGGCATTTACTTAGGGCAAACGATTTTTGGGATGAAAGGGCTTTACTTTTGGCCTGCCGATGGCACCAGTTATTATTATATAGTGGGTTATACTAACCCAAAAAGTATCTCTTATCTATATTTTACCTGCAATTGAAGTAGGGAAATCTTATTCAGCTTAATTTGAATTCTACTTGCAATGGAAGTGGATGAAATTTTTTCTTAGCAAATAATAAGTTTTATACCTTAGATTGTGAACTTTGTGCACTGTAAAAAATTATCGTCAGTCCAATGTAAAACTGGATTAATTAATGATAAGCGAGCACTTTACTTTAATGGCAATTGATTTGGTCAAAATGTAGTTGGCTCCCAAATTTTGCAGAGTTTACCCATTAGTTGAGTTATAGTTTTTTTCAAAATATCAAGTCACAAATTTTGTCTATTTCTTGAAAACTATCATGTGTAAGCACTAATTTAGACCAAGGCATATTTTTATAATCAATTGCAATTAATTGCAATGGAGATAAATAACAAGTCAGTTAAAAAGTGTTTGCTATATACACTTTAAAAATATTTATACATTTTACTTTTTTGGTAAGCCCCAGATTTTAACAACATATCAGGTAATTTGGCCAGGTGCTCTCTTATCATTAATTAATCCAGTTTTACATTGGACTGACGATAATTTTTACAGTGCACAAAGTTCACAATCTAAGGTATAAAACTTATTTATTTGCTAAGAAAAAATTTCATTGATTTTCAGTTGCAAGTAGAATTCAAATTAAGCTGAATAAAAAATTTGCCCTACTTCAATTGCAGGTAAAATATAGATAAGAGCAATACGGAAAATTAAAACCAAGAGATCACAAATACCAATTGTGCAACTTAGATGATCAATTGTGGTTAGTTCTTCAGTTAGTCACAATGTAGATCGTAAATTGGATCCACAATTGTGGATAGTGTGTAAGTTAGCCACACTGTGGTAGGTCATGCAAATTGGATCTATCGTGGTTAAAAAGTTACTTTATAATGTGGTATGTCGTGCAAATTGGATCCACAATTGTGGATAGTTATTAAAGTTAGCCAATGTGGTTGTGCAAATTGGATTCGTATTGTGGATAGTTGTTAAGTTAGTCACAATGTGGTAGGTCGTTCAAATTGGATTTACAATTGTGGATAGCTGATCAGTCATAATGGTTGTGCAATTGGATTCCAATTGTGGTTAGTTCTTCAGTTAGTCACAATGTGGTAGGTCATGCAAATTAGATCCACAATTGTGGTTAATTCTAATGAGCCACAATATTGTAGGTTGTGCAAGTGGATCCACAATTGTGCGCAGCTTCAGTTAGTGATACCGTGGTAGGTTGTGCAAATTGGATCTACAAATGCTGTTAATTCTTAAGTTAGCCACGATGTGGTAGGTCATGCAAATTGTGATCCACACAATTTGTGGTTAGTTCTTCAGTTAGCCACAATGTGGTAGGTCGTGCAAATTGGATCCACAATTGTGGTTAGTTCTTAAGTTACGTATATGGAGTAGGTTGTGGCAATTGGATCCTCAATTGTGGTTAGTTCTTCATTAGCCACAATGTGGTAGGTCGTGCAAATTGGATCCACAATTGTGGATAGTTGTTAAGTTAGCCACAATGTGGTAGGTCGTGCAAAATTGGATCCATAATTGTGGTTAGTTCTTAAGTTAGCCACACTGTGGTAGGTCGTGCAAATTGGATCTTTTTTTAGTTGCAAATGTAGTAGGAGTGCAAGTTGGATTGAAATGCGGTAGGCTCGCCAAATTGGATCCACAATGGTGGATAGTTCTTATGTTAGCCGCACTGCGGTAGGTCGTGCAAATTGGATCCATAATGGTGGATAGTTCTTAAGTTAACCACACTGCGGTAGGTCGTGCAAATTGGACTCACAATTGTGGTTAGTTCTTCAGTTAGCCACACTGTATAGGTTGTGCAAATTGGATACACAATTGTAGTAGTTCTTAAGTTAGACACAATGTTGTAGGTCGTGCAAATTGGATCCACAATTGTGGATAGTTATTATGTGTGTTTTTTTGTTTGTTTCTTTTGATCTTGGTGGTTGCATTGATCTTATTGTTTACTTAAGTTAGCCACAATGTGGTAGGTCGTGCAAATTGGATCCACAATTGTGGATAGTTCTTAAGTTAGCCACAATGTGGTAGGTCGTGCAGTAGTTAGCCAAATTGGATCCACAATTGTGGTTAGTTAAGTTATAGTGGGTAGGTTGTTTCAATTCAATTCACAATTGTGGATAGCTTCAGTTAGTCACAATGTGGTAGGTTGTGCCAATTGGATCCACAATTGTGGTTAGTTCTTAAGTTAGCCACAATGTGGTAGGTAGTGCAAATTGGATCCACAATTGTGGATAGTTCTTAAGTTAGCCACAATGTGGTAGGTCGTGCAAATTGGATCCACAATTGTGGTTAGTTCTTCAGTTAGCCACAATGTGGTAGGTCGTGCAAATTGGATCCACAATTGTGGTTAGTTCTTAAGTTAGCCACACTGTGGTAGGTCGTGCAAATTGGATCCACAATTGTGGTTAGTTCTTCAGTTAGCCACACTGTGGTAGGTCGTGCAAATTGGATCCACAATTGTGGATAGTTCTTAAGTTAGCCACAATGTGGTAGGTCGTGCAAATTGGATCCACAATTGTGGTTAGTTCTTAAGTTAGCCACACTGTGGTAGGTCGTGCAAATTGGATCTACAATTGTGGTTAATTCTTAAGTTAGCCACAATGTGGTAGGTAAATAAAATGGATCCACAATTGTGGATAGTTGTTAAGTTAGGCCACAATGTGGTAGGTTGTGCAAATTTGATCCGCAATTGTGGTTAGTTCTTCAGTTAGCCACAATGTGGGACGTCAAATGAAAAGGTAGGTCGTGCAAATTGGATCCACAATGGTGGATAGTTCTTATGTTAGCCACACTGCGGTAGGTCGTGCAAATTGGATCCATAATGGTGGATAGTTCTTAAGTTAGCCACACTGCGGTAGGTCGTGCAAATTGGATCCACAATTGTGGTTAGTTCTTCAGTTAGCCACACTGTGGTAGGTCGTGCAAATTGGATCCACAATTGTGGATAGTTCTTAAGTTAGCCACAATGTGGTAGGTCGTGCAAATTGGATCCACAATTGTGGTTAGTTCTTCAGTTAGCCACAATGTGGTAGGTCTTGCAAATTGGATCCACAATTGTGGATAGTTCTTAAGTTAGCCACACTGTGGTAGGTTGTGCAAATTGGATCCACAATTGTGGATAGTTCTTAAGTTAGCCACAATGTGGTAGGTCGTGCAAATTGGATCCACAATTGTGGATAGTTCTTAAGTTAGCCACAATGTGGTAGGTCGTGCAAATTGGATCCACAATTGTGGATAGTTGTTAAGTTAGCCACAATGTGGTAGGTCGTGCAAATTGGATCCACAATTGTGGATAGTTCTTAAGTTAGCCACACTGCGGTAGGTCGTGCAAATTGGACCCACAATTGTGGTTAGTTCTTCAGTTAGCCACACTGTGGTAGGTCGTGCATATTGGATCCACAATTGTGGTTAGTTCTTCAGTTAGCCACAATGTGGTAGGTCGTGCAAATTGGATCCACAATTGTGGATAGTTCTTAAGTTAGCCACAATGTGGTAGGTCGTGCAAATTGGATCCACAATTGTGGATAGTTCTTAAGTTAGCCACAATGTGGTAGGTCGTGCAAATTGGATCCACAATTGTGGATAGTTCTTAAGTTAGCCACACTGTGGTAGGTCGTGCAAATTGGATCCACAATTGTGGATAGTTCTTAAGTTAGCCACAATGTGGTAGGTCGTGCAAATTGGATCCACAATTGTGGTTAGTTCTTAAGTTAGCCACAATATGGTAGGTCGTGCAAATTGGGTCCACAATTGTGGTTAGTTCTTAAGTTAGCCACACTGTGGTAGGTCATGCAAATTGGATCCACAATTGTGGTTAGTTCTTCAGTTAGTCACAATGTGGTAGGTCATGCAAATTGGATCCACAATTGTGGTTAGTTCTTAAGTTAGCCACAATGTGGTAGGTTGAGCAAATTGGATCCACAATTGTGGTTAGTTCTTAAGTTAGCCACAATGTGGTAGGTTGTGCAA
>JASANA010005827.1:0-46169 GCA_030248095.1 Ptycholaimellus sp. GST1_10 | reverse complement strand
GGAATTTTTCTTTTATTCATAAATGTGGTGGAAGTTTGCGTGGTCAGCTTTACGGTGTGCGTTTTTAAACACAAGCTAAATCACTAATTCGCAAAAAAAACCTTGTTCCAAAGAATTTAACTGATTGTCTCTTGAAATGCAGAGCTATGACTGACATCGTTTTTCAAAGAGCAAAAAGTAACAAAATTACAAGCTCGTACCATCGCCAACGCGAAATAAAGGCTTTTCATCGTTTGAATCGGAAATAACTTGAGTTCAAAGATCAGGAAACACAGCTAATACCAGTAAAATCATTTCCATCATTTTGTTTTTCGCTCAGTATTCATTTTGACAAAGCTGTTGTTACATTACATTGCACTCATCTGCTCTACCACAGAGGCCTTATTTTGCTTTCATTCCAGTTTCAATGAGGTGCCTTGCGTGACCTGCGTAGTACCATTGAAATTATTCCCTCATTAAAGCCTAAAACCACCATCAAGACAAGCAATTAAATTTCCTCCCCTCAGCTCCATCTAGCTGTGCTGAGAAGGTACTGCCTGTCGGGAATCGAATAAGAATTAACTGCTGCAATCACTGCTGCCTCAAGATGAGCTGTGTATAAGAAGCGCGGTGGTGCTGCGTGCAATGAAGGAGGTCCGAATTCGCTCAACCAGGCACAGGAGGCCGGCAGCAGCCTGACAAGCGGCCAGGAGCAGAAAGGCCTGGTGGAGCTGGCTCAGCTGGAGTCGTCTGAGTCGTCTGGCCGGAGGCTCAGGGCAGTGTCGCGGCGAAGGAGCTGGCACCAGACCCAGCATCTCTGCCTGCCGTGTCATTGAGAGAGGTTTTAGAGAGAAGCAGGTGGTTTGCGAGTTAAAAATGTTCAGTCATAATCTTTTATTTAGGACTTGCTCTAAAAGTTTGTGCTAATGCGTGTTTAGCTATAAAATGAATTGGTCGTTAGATTATTAGAGAATCATTAGTTTTCATCAGAGAATCACAGAATTAGAGGTTTTTTTCTCACATAAGTTTTAGAATGCGGGCTAGCAAATTTTGAAAAATGAAGGAGGAATCGAAGCTAAGGAATCGAAGCAAACAAAGCATAAAAATTACCCTGAACGAAGTAATTGCAGTGAGGACGGAATGAACCGGTCGCACCGAGTCCTTGCATGCATCCTCGATCATTTTCATATAAGCCAAATCACTAAAATAACCAACCGCAATTCGATCTCCATAGACGATGTAGTGATTAAGGTTTTCGGCCCCGTCATAGAATTTCTCAAGCGAGCACTGCTTTTGCCAGACCTTCTCCACAATCATCTGACAAGCACTCCTATGCCAGTTAACCTCAAGCTGGACGATTATTTAAAAAAAGTCAACTTGGGCATCCACGTACACAGCGTTGGGGATTTCCAGGAGAAGTTTTGGCCTCTCAAGCTCCTGCACCATTTCAGCTGGTGGAACAAGACGCATGCTACGGTGCAGCAGCTTTTCGTAAAATGGTGAAGCGGCAATGAACTGCAAGATAGCGTCCACTTGGTTTCGCGTCAAAAAGTCTCTATAAAAGGCTCTATAAAAGTTAAAAGTAAAACAGCTGGGAAGCAGCAGATAAAGATTAGGACTACACCAGAGCAATTTATACTTCAGCTTCATAAACCTGGCATTCCTAAAACATTTCAAAACATTGCCATTTTAACCATTTTGAAAGGTGGAGAATGCTATTTGAATTTTGAAGCAACCTGGACATTACGAACCCGCCGTAGATCGCCGGGCTTGGAGAAGAGCGGCTCCAGAGGGACGGGGCGGATGAAAATGCCAGCTATGAAGCTCGCCAACAGCTCCAGCAGCAAAACCGTGGCCATACCTAGGCAAAGACGCAAGGCTGACCAACCTGGACATTACGAGCCCGCCGTAGATCACCGGGCTTGGAGAAGAGCGGCTCCAGAGGGACGGGGCGGATGAAAATGCCAGCTATGAAGCTCGCCAACAGCTCCAGCAGCAAAACCGTGGCCAGACCTAGGCAAAGACGCAAGGCTGACCAACCTGGACATTACGAGCCCGCCGTAGATCACCGGGCTTGGAGAAGAGCGGCTCCAGAGGGACGGGGCGGATGAAAATGCCAGCTATGAAGCTCGCCAACTGCTCCAGCAGCAAAACCGTGGCCATACCTAGGCAAAGACGCAAGGCTGACCAACCTGGACATTACGAGCCCGCCGTAGATCACCGGGCTTGGAGAAGAGCGGCTCCAGAGGGACGGGGCGGATGAAAATGCCAGCTATGAAGCTCGCCAACAGCTCCAGCAGCAAAACCGTGGCCAGACCTAGGTAAAGACGCAAGGCTGACCAACCTGGACATTACGAGCCCGCCGTAGATCGCCGGGCTTGGAGAAGAGCGGCTCCAGAGGGACGGGGCGGATGAAAATGCCAGCTATGAAGCTCGCCAACAGCTCCAGCAGCAAAACCGTGGCCAGACCTAGGCAAAGACGCAAGGCTGACCAACCTGGACATTACGAGCCCGCCGTAGATCGCCGGGCTTGGAGAAGAGCGGCTCCAGAGGGACGGGGCGGATGAAAATGCCAGCTATGAAGCTCGCCAACAGCTCCAGCAGCAAAACCGTGGCCAGACCTAGGCAAAGACGCAAGGCTGACCAACCTGGACATTACGAGCCCGCCGTAGATCGCCGGGCTTGGAGAAGAGCGGCTCCAGAGGGACGGGGCAGATGAAAATGCCAGCTATGAAGCTCGCCAACAGCTCCAGCAGCAAAACCGTGGCCAGACCAAGGCAAAGACGCAAGGCTGGCCAACGAACACGTTCTGTGCCCAGTAGCTTCCCGCAAACCCTACAAGTGCATCATGTGCAGTTTTCCTTTCCTTTTGGATCGGTTAAAGGAGGAGAGTGCCATTATTGCAACCCATCTCAGATTTTGCTGGATTTTTTATGAGCTTCAATGGTAAGCTTGCATTTTGCATATTTGGTTTTTGCACCTAAGTGGAAATTTTGAGGAAGAAAATCCAAAAGTTTTCTTGTTATTAAGGGGGGAATCGCAAATATTGACACAAAAAAATTCATCAAAAAAAATAAGAATTTCAAAAAAAAGAAGCCAAGATTTCAAAATATTGGCTAATGTTTTTCTCTGCTAGTGTAAAAGAAACATTGTCAAGCCACCTTCTGCCGAGCCAAAGGCCGAATAGGAAAGCCACGACTCGCAGCACCTTGGGTGGAAAAAGCCTGCTAAGAGAAAGTCGGGCCAACTTCGGCTCTCTTTTCCTGTACCGCAAAATAAGATCACTAGAATATTTCAATTGAATGTCAAATATAGGCGGGCACTTGTAGAGAACGCCGACAGCTTGACTGAAGACGACCGGGGAGTAATGGAGGAGATGGAAGCGACGCTCTGTGAGGCCCAGAAGGGCAGAGGAGACGTCCGCCTGCCCGGAGACCAGCTGTCCGATCATACTTTCGTCAACTTCTTTCTTGTTGCCTGGAAAATAGAAACAGCATAAAGTGGCTTTGGGAGGCTTAGCAGATAAGGGGTAGGAGGGAAAACGGCCTTTGTTGTGCGGAGTATATATACTACGGCCACTTTAGCAATAAATTTTCACTTAGAATCAACCAATTTTTCCCCAATAAATAGCATAGACATATCAAACACCAATGAGTCCTAGCTTATAAAATCTTAATCCAACTGAGGTGAAACCGTCCCCTGTCCGCTTAAACCGCGTAGGCCACAGCTTTTAGTTTCTCCCAAAGCTACTTTTAGTCACTCTCAAACAACCAAGCAATAACTCACCTCGCAACTCGTGACCCAAAACTGGCAATGACTCAAAAACTGCAAAAAGTGAAGAAGTGAGAACCCGGTGCAAGCTCGTAGGCGTTGACCGACTGCAATCGTATTCCATTCTGGAGCAGCTCCGGTGGGAGGAGGATGTTGAGCGCCGCCAGCGTCAACTCCAGAGCAGGCCCCGGCTGGTGGCAGTGCCTCAGGGGCAGCAGGTCACCAGGCTGAACGCAGGCGGAGTTCAGCAAGCTGTTGAAGAGCCAGGCCAGTTTCACCTCGCTCTCCTTCCACATCTCCTTCTCTTCTATTCTTTTTTGGAACTCTGATGTTTATGTTTTTACTAATTTCCTTTCTCAATGGTCAATCAGAATATTTTAAATTAAGTACAGCTTTGAATTCACGTCCAAACGTTTGCATTTAGTCACTTTGGCGTTTATGAGAGTAACAGAAGAATGTAGTACAGAAATTATACTTAATAAAAATGCTTGCCGGTAGAATTCACGGGCTCATGTTGCTGAGAATGGTAAAAATGGCGAAAGTTGGCAAGAAGTAAGGGCGAAGTCTGGTGAATGCTTTTGTGCTGGCTCTGTGTCAACTTCATGTCAATGGTTATCAAAGTTGAAGTTGGTGGGTATATCCAGTTTCAAGACGCCTAGTTATCAGGCATGAGCAGTTTTTCATTTTGGAGTTTTTAGAGAATAGAATAAAATAAAAAGGCAGAGGTGTTTTTGAGCTCGGTTAGCCTTAGGTTGTGTTCATTAGCCTTGCTTCAAAAAACGTCGTTTCTAGATCTTTATCGATTTCAAACTTTCAACTATTTTAATCGCATGTTTAATGATGACATACGGTGTTTAATGATGATTCATTCAAATTGCAGATTTCCAATTCGTTCCGTCGTTAATTGCAATGTATTCTGTGTGCAAAGTGGACTCGGGATTACGCTTACGAACGATCTTTCTTTTACAACAAAAAAGCAATGCTGATAAAGGGTCAACGAGAGAAAATGGCTTACAGTTGCAAAGTGTACAATCAACTTGGCGATAGCTGATACTGCCTTGCTCGTCCTCTGTTTCCGCTTTGCTCCTTTTCCTGAACTGCTCCTTTTCCTGACTTCCTTTCTGATAGTGTAGAAATACCTGAAAAATCGGGTGCAAATAAAGAATATGAAACAAAGACAAGGTATTCTCGGCTGTTGCCAAGAGGTGCGCGGCCTTGTCCACCACGTTAAGCAATGAAATAAATGAAGAAAAAGCATTGTTTGGTTTGGCAAAAAAACATTAAATAAAATTTGCATGGGTTTAATTTTGGTTTCTGAGGCATTTAATGCGATTTAATAAATAATAATAAAAGTTAAATGCAATTTTTCGAAAATATTTCGAATTTTACGGTCTTCATTTTGGAGGTTTTTTGACCATAAATCAAGAACCAATCAAAATGGCGTCGATCGCAAAAAAAAACGCCCCGAGCCACCACCCAGACGGACCTTCATGCAAAAAATCAGCCCATTTCGTTGAGAAACCGCGGAGTACGGGCTGTTCACACACACATATATATATATATACTAGTAATATGGGTCTGTGGCCGCGCTTCGCGCGGCCACACTTTTCATTCCTTTGCAGCATATGAAATCTTCAGTTTCTTTTAATTCTTCTTTCAAATCCAATGACTGGTGTCTGTTGATCCCAGCATCAAGAATTTTTGCTGAAAAGAAATTTAATCTGAAGCTCAGCAAAGATCTAAATTTTGATTTCACAAGTTTTGTAACCTCCACTGATAAGAAAAGCAAATTAATATGATCAATGACTCTTCGCATCGCATTCATGAAAAGTCACCTCTGACTTTGAACTTGTGCATATCCTTACTTATGACTACTTTGCATCATCAGCCCACTGAGTAGAGCCAAAATCACGAAAATTGACTTTACTCATTGGCATTTATGAATATTTTAATCTCAAAAAAGTGAAAAAGTAAATTATAGGTCATAAACAGAATTTTTTGGCCTTGAATTGAAAAAAAAGTCCGACAAGAAAAGTCAAAAATTGAATGAGCTAGAGCAAAGTAAAATTAAAAAAGACCTAAAAATGCCAAAAATCGAAACAATTTCACTCATAATTTATTATTGACGAAAAACCGCGAGGACTTCCCTTCATATTTTGGAGAACTCACTGAGATCTATCCAAAACGTTACCATATGCCTCGATACACTTTGAAACCATACGGCGCCAAGGCCATCCTGAAAATGGTATCACGCGTATATAATAAGATACTAGCATAGACAATAATAATAGATGAAAAACGGTCAATATATCAATTCTGGGGCCCCGACACACGAATTCAAAGCTACTTTTGAAGTGATTTTTCGTTAACACGCCGTTTGAGCTAGCAGAAAGCTTTTAAGAAGCGGTTTTTTGCTGTAAAATCGCGAAGAGCCCAATTCAAACGAAAATATCATCAGCTTTATCCCTAATTAAAGTGGAAAAGAGCTACATGCTCTGAAGTGCGCCGCGACTTTTTTCATCAACATTAATTTGTATTACAAACTTGTATGTTTCAAGTTTTAACTACATTATGCATTTATTTTAACATTGCAATTTACAGATGCTAGTATTATTGTGCTTCTGTAGCAGCTCAGTGAACACTGAATCAGGGTGGAATACAGGGTTATTAACGCTATTACAGCAATTTCAACTAGTCTCGGGGCTCTTGTGGACTTTCTAGCGGTTGGTAGAGCTGAGTCCCGGCTGGAGCTGAGTCCTGAGCCGAGTCCCGGCTGGAGTTGAGTACTTCTCCAGCCCGGACGCCTTTCTCTTCACATCCCTAAACGAACTATCACCCTCTTCTACCTCACTCAAAACTGCTGCTGCTGCTCTTGCTGCTTTTTTCGGTTTCTGAGAAGTTATTTCGAATAAACATTGCTTAAAAATAATGATATAACACATTAACGCCTACTACCCATTCTTTCGATGTTTCCTTATTTAATATCATTAGATGAATTAACGTCACAAACACTATAACGTGTAAGTATAGGCGCGTTTTTCCTCTATTTCTCTGTGATACTAGTAATATGGGTCAGTGGCCGCGCTTCGCGCGGCCACACTTTTCATTCCTTTGCAGCATATGAAAACTTCAGTTTCTTTTTAATCCTTTCAAATCAAATGACTGGTGTCTGTTGATCCCAGCATCAAGAATTTTGGCTGAAAAGAAATTTAATCCGATGCTCAGCAAAGATCAAAATTTTGATTTCACAAATTTTGAAACCTCCACTGATCAGAAAAGCAAATTAATATGATCAATGACTCGCATCGCATCGCATTCATTAAAATTCACTTCTGGCTTTTAACTTGTGTATATCCTTACTTATGACTACTTTGCAACATCAGCCCACTGAGTAGAGTCAAAATCACGAAAATTGACTTTACTCATTGGCATCTCTGAATATTTTAATCTCAAAAATGTGAAAAAGTAAATTATAGGTCTTAAACAGAATTTTTTGGCCTTAAATTAAAAAAAAAAGTCCGACAAGAAAAGTCAAAAATTGAATGAGCTAGAGCAAAGTAAAGTTAAAAAAGACCTAAAAATGGCAAAAATCGAAACGTTTTCACTCATAATTTATTATTGAGGAAAAATCGCGAGGACTTCCCTTCATATTTTGGAGAACTCACTGAGATCTATCCAAAATGCTACCATATGCCTCGATACACTTTGAAACCATACGGCGCCAAGGCCATCCTAAAAATGGTATCACGCGTATATAATAAGATATGCGGAATGACGGACGAAAAATAGGGTAACAGCTTAAGCGGGCCTTGGCCGCCCGCCGCTTCGGGCAGGGCGCCAGAGCTCCTCCGGCCTCCGGGCACGGGTGCTACGGCCCCTACGCTTCGCCTAGCATGCTTCGCATGCTAGCTACGCTCCGGGGCCTCCGCACCCATGCCCTACGGCCTACGGAGCTCTGACTGCCCTGCCCTTCGCGGCAGGCGGCCTGCGGCCGCGCAAAAATGAAAAATATTAAAATATGAAAAATAACGTGATATGAAATAACAAAGAATATGAAAATAATCAAAAAAATTCGATTTTTAGTGCCATAATTGTTAAGTTGGACATTGATCGCTATGACTAAGCATTGAGAAGGTTCGACCCATGCTAAGTGGCTGGAGGAGAGAGAGAGGCCCTGGGCCTTCTATTGGCAACAAAATCATTAGGACCACTTTATTCCTTCCACCTCTAAGATGCCCATCTATAATTGACCTTCGACAACCACCCACCCAGTTTCTATCGTATACTCAGCCTCATCTCCTCAGCTCACTCCAGCTCAGAGGGGCCATGGCTCGGCCTCGCTGTCTTTGGCTTCTTCTCCTGCAAGTAGGACTGACGTTCGGTAAGATAAACTCAAGCTCTCCCATCCTCATCTGCATAAAAAATGCTTATTTGTTGCGCTTTGAAGGCTCGATGACGGCCTGCCAAAATGACGCCTGGCATGTGGAGGATCTGGGCTTCTGCTGGTCTGCTCGCCTCTCCAACGCGAATCTCAGCTTCAACCAAGCGCTCAGCTTCTGTCGGTGGCAAGGCGGCCAGCTGGGCGTCCTTCCCGACCCGGCCTTTCGCAGCGACCTCTACTATCGCATGGCTCTGGTACCCCAGCCTCCTTCCACCTCTCAGCAACAGCCTCGCATCCAACCTCCAGGACGGGCTCTTCTGGGTGAACTTGCAGCAGGCGGTCGGCGCCGGGGGGCCTGACCAGAGCTGGTACTGGTTCACCGATGCTAGCTTCACGCCCAGTTGGCAGCAATATATTGGATATCACTGTCTGTGAGGCAAAGTGAGCTTGGCAGTGATGGGAACGGTCGGCTGGGCACCCGGGGAGCCGAACGATGGGGTTTGGGGAGATGGAGACGTGGCAGAGATGGGCAGGGAGAACCGCGGTGTGATAGGGAGCAGCGGGCTCCATGACGCACCAGCAGCTCATCTCTACCCACCCATCTGCAGCATTCCCTATCGTAGGGCTGGCCTATACTCCTTTCTTTCCTCACTTACTGCTCTTCAGGCTGCGAGGAAGGCCGGCACTACATCGTCATCGGCAGCCTCTGCTACACGCCCTCCTTCACCATCGGCAAGGGCGGGGACTTCAGCAACAACCTCAAAGCCTGCGAGCGAGTGGGCGGGAAGCTGGCCATGGCCGCAGAGCCTGGCCTTGTGGAAGCGCTCTATCCCTTATCCGAGGCAAGCTCAACTAGTCCTGAGATGGAACTGGTCGTAGAAAACTAGAATCTTTAAAGAAATTCTACGACGAGGAAGGTAGCATGGACGGAATGTACGTAGCTCTTTACCAGCTGCAAGACCAGGGCTCGGTTACGGAGGGCTGGCAGTGGTACGACAGCGGCGTTTCCTCCCCGGCCACTGGGCTGAGGTAAGCGCTTCTTCCCCAGCGAAGGCAGCAGGGCAACAGTTGCTTTTTCCCAGTTGGGCAGCTGGGCAGCCGGAAGATGGGAATGGGAGCATAGTCATAGAGACTAACCAAGAAAATCAAGCTGGTTTCTTCGCCTACGAGTTGGGCCTTGGCGACATGCCTGCTAGTCCGCACTACGCTCCGCTTTGCCAGTTCCCAGCAGCCCGGGCAGTGCTCACTGGTTCATCATTTCAAAATTTCAATAAGGCCGTGAGGAAAAAAGAGAAACTAAGATACCAACAGTTATTCATGAAAAGGAATAGGGACTGGGATTGAGAGACCAGCTATAATGCCAGGAGAGGAAAGGAAACGCTAGCCTGAAAAGTAGGTCTTCCTTTTGTGGCTCCTCAGGTGTGAAGGGCTGCCGAGCCGCCTCAGGGAGCCTGATTCAAGGAGAAAACTCCTAAGCATGCATGGTTCATTCCCATTTGGTCGTACTGCAGGCGTGAATGGCTGCCTAAGTGGATCGGGCAGTGTGAGGGTGGCAGGCTACTGTTGGACTGGGCAACTCACCCATTTCACAATGTCCTTTATCGCGGCGCAGGGCTTTTGTCGCGGCGTCGGCGGCCATCTGGCAGCGCCTCATCAGCCCAACCTCCTCGCCTACCTTATCGCCAACCTCAACTTGAAAGTAAAAACTATTGCTCTTTGCCAATTCCGCGTCTATTGGGAGTCTATTCGATTTAATAGGCTGGCGACCGCTACTGGCTCAATCTGCAGCAGACAAATGGTGCAGCGACGCCAGAGAGCGGCTGGACCTGGCTTCTTCCCGACCAAAGCAGCGTAGAGTGTATGAAGAGCAAAGGCTTGGTTGGTCGCAAATCACTTGGCAATTTGTTTCAGTCATGGCGGAGGTGAAGGGGCAGTGCCTATGGGAAGCATACCCAATGCAACCGAACGACTGGGACAGCATTGCTGCGGGTACTGAAAGTTCATGGGAAAACGCGGCTTGGGTGGACTGGCAGGGAAGGCTGGAAGATAGGGCTAAATATGGTGTTTACGCCAAGCCAATCTGCCAGTTTGACATAAATGAGGATCCAAAATCGCTACCAACTGGTCTGGTGGTCTCCAGTTTCAATCGTTTGTGCAGCATTCCAGCTACTACAAACAGAATGGCAGCTGACACAACTACTGAAGTCCCAATGAAAAGCTTCAAGATAGCTATTGCCACTACCTTACCCGAAACCACAATGGCAGCTGACACAACTACTGAAGCACCGGAGACAACCTCCAATGAAGAAATTACCACTACTTTACCCAAAACCACAATGGCAGCTGACACAACTACTGAAGCACCAGTGACAACCTCCAATGAAGAAATTACCACTACATTACCCAAAACCACAATGGCAGATGACACAACTACTGAAGCCCCAGTAACAACCCCCAATGAAGAAATTACCACTACTTTACCCAAAACCACAATGGCAGATGACACAACTACTGAAGTACCAGTGACAACCTCCAATGAAGAAATTACCACTACTTTAGCCAAAACCACAATGGCAGATGACACAACTACTGAAGCCCCAGTGACAACCTCCAATGAAGAAATTACCACTACTTTATCCAAAACCACTATGGCAGATGACACAACTACTGAAGCACAAGTGACAACCTCCAATGAAGAAATTACCACTACTTTACCCAAAACCACAATGGCAAATGACACAACTACTGAAGCCCCAGTAACAACCCCCAATGAAGAAATTACCACTACTTTACCCAAAACCACAATGGCAGATGACACAACTACTGAAGCCCCAGTGACAACCTCCAATGAAGAAATTACCACTACTTTACCCAAAACCACAATGGCAGATGACCCAACTACTGAAGCCCCAGTGACAACCCCCAATGAAGAAATTACCACAACTTTACCCAAAACCACAATGGCAGATGACACAACTACTGAAGCCCCAGTGACAACCTCCAATGAAGAAATTACCACTACTTTACCCAAAACCACAATGGCAGATGACACAACTACTGAAGCACCAGTGATAACCTCCAATGAAGAAATTACCACTACTTTACCCAAAACCACAATGGCAGATGACACAACTACTGAAGCCCCAGTGACAACCCCCAATGAAGAAATTACCACAACTTTACCCAAAACCACAATGGCAGATGACACAACTACTGAAGCCCCAGTGACAACCTCCAATGAAGAAATTACCACTACTTTACCCAAAACCACAATGGCAGATGACACAACTACTGAAGCCCCAGTGACAACCCCCAATGAAGAAATTACCACAACTTTACCCAAAACCACAATGGCAGATGACACAACTACTGAAGCCCCAGTGACAACCTCCAATGAAGAAATTACCACTACTTTACCCAAAACCACAATGGCAGATGACACAACTACTGAAGCCCCAGTGACAACCTCCAATGAAGAAATTACCACTACTTTACCCAAAACCACAATGGCAGATGACACAACTACTGAAGCACCAGTGATAACCTCCAATGAAGAAATTACCACTACTTTACCCAAAACCACAATGGCAGATGACACAACTACTGAAGCACCAGTGACAACCTCCAATGAAGAAATTAACACTACTTTACCCAAAACCACAATGGCAGATGACACAACTACTACTGAAGCACCAGTAACAACCTCCAATGAAGAAATTACCAATACTTTACCCAAAACCACAATGGCAGATGACACAACTACTGAAGCACCAGTGACAACCTCCAATGAAAAAATTACCACTACTTTACCTAAAACCACAATGGCAGATGACACAACTACTGAAGCACCAGTGCCAACCTCCAATGAAGAAATTACCACTACTTTACCCAAAACCACAATGGCAGATGACACAACTACTGAAGCACCAGTGACAACCTCCAATGAAGAAATTACCACTACTTTACCCAAAACCACAATGGCAGATGACACAACTACTGAAGCACCAGTGACAAGCTCCTACGAAGAAATTACCACTCTTTTACCCAAAACCACAATGGCAGATGACACAACTACTGAAGCACCAGTGCCAACCTCCAATGAAGAAATTACCACTACTTTACCCAAAACCTCAATGGCACCTGTCACATCTGCTGAAGCACCAGTGACAACCTCCAATGAAAAAATTACCTCTACTTTACCCGAAACCACAGTGGCAGCTAACACAACTACTGAAGCACCAGTGACAAATTCCAAGATAGGTATTACCACTACTTTACCCAAAACCACAATGGCAGATGACACAACTTCTGAAGTACCAGTGACAACCCCCAATGAAGAAATTACTACTACTTTACCCAAAACCACAATGGCAGATGAGACAACTACAGAAGCAGAGAAAAACGATGTTTGTTTTTAATTTGATAAAGTAATTGCCGTCTTGACCTTAGGGTAACGACATATAGTTAATAATATATTTCCATTCAATTTTAAAGATTCATCTGGAGAAGAAGAAGCTAATCATGAAAAAACTCAAGACTAATAAGAGTACCACTAGTTGTGGTAAGTGTTGTTGTAGCACTGGTAATTGTTGTGGTAGGCGTTGTTGCTGTAGCAGTACCTGCCAATTCTTTTAAAGAAAATAAATAGGTCAATTCGATGCTGCCTTGTTTCTTGGGTTATGGTAATGCCTTCTTGATCTTACCTGTAGCTAACGGTATAAATCTTGTTTAGCTGTGTTTTTTGACTTACGCCATTTTGAAATGGCTTAAGGCTAATAGTCTAATAAAACCAACTACTAGCAGTAGACGTGGGCGTAGCATTGGTAGCGATTGCGAGAGCTTCAGTACCTGGGAAACAATTGACGATAATCATAAAGAGGTTTATCTAAGCTGCCTTTTTCTTCATTTGTGGTTATGCATGTGCAAGCACATAAATTTGAAAGTAAAAATACTACTCGGTGTGGCTGGGACAGACGAAGTGGTGGTATCGTCAAGATTAGATTCAGTACATGCTAAAAAAAGTTTTTTTGAACATTGGAATAATGCGAAATCGAGATAAACAGAAAGCACAATATAGCTTAAGCATGAGAGAAATCTCACTGCAGATCTTGATGGTTTTTCGTGAAAGGGACAAACTTACATCAAATTAATCGCCAATAATGATTGAAATTTGATGTTTGATGTTATATGTTCGTGTGTGGAATTTAAAAGGATATTACAAAACTTAGCAAAAACGTGAAAAATTTCAATGAAGCGATTCTTTCCAAACATGACAAAACATGAAATAAAAACATGAAATAAAAAATAATCTAAAATTCATAAAAGTCTTTCCTTTGCAAACTTTCGACTTAGTTTGGTAAAACGTTGCTGTTGGACGATTGTGGTTATGAGCCTAAGTTTTATGCTTGTTCAGCAATCTTTTCAAGCCAGCTCTCAACGCTCAAGAATCCAAGGCAAAAAATTTAAACCACAAGATTTCGGCAATTCCGCAATTTCGTGATTGAGAGTATTGACGCGGCTAGAGATAACGCCGACGTTGCCAAGCGCCTCTTCGATTCGCTGGCCGTTGTCGGCCAGCTTTTCCTCTAGCGTTTTCATTTGAGTTTCAAGTTGTCCCATTATTTGAAGAAGCTGAGTCTCCAGCGCAATTGCAGTGTCGTTTTGAAGTGTTGCGTTACCCTGCCAAAACGAGGTATGAGAGGATTTTGAAAGCTTTAGAAACGTTTATGGAAAATAGGTGAGGGAGGAAAATAGACCGCAATAGGTGAGCGCAATAGGTGACCGCGGAGCTAAAAACGCCACAAAACATGAGCCATTCGCTTCAGAATCGTTTCGCTTCATTGAAACATTAGGAAACAGAGTAGCGGCCAAAATTGAACAAAATGTGGTTCACAAACGTGAATTGATTGGAAAACTTCTTCATGAAACCTATGACAAAAAAATCCCCATTAAAAAGCTGAAAAATTTGCTAAAACACGTAATTCTTAGATTTTTGAATTTCGCTTTTGTTCTAAAATGGGAACACTTTAAATTTGGAGATGTCATATTTTATGCCATTTTTTGCAGATAATGTGTCATTTATGAAAACTCCAACTGTGGGCAAACATCAAGACTTAGCTGATTGCAGCAAGGTGAAAAAACTAATTTCCAGCAGTTAGGAGAAGCGTAAAATTAAGATAAGCACTGGTGTTCCATTTAAGTTGCCAAAAATTAAGTGTTCCATGTGTTCCTTAAGGGTTCGAAGTGTTTCAGGTTCCAATTATGACAAATAGTGATGAATTGTGAACAAAAAACTCGTTTTTTTCAAATGGCAAGAATCCAGCTGCTACAGAGAATCCAGCTGCTACAGCTGCTGCTACTGCTACAAGAATCCAGATCCAGCTAAAATGTAAAATTGCAGGGAAAAGCTTTCCTACTCAGGAAATTGATGTTTCTACTTGTCCGGTCCAAGCTCCACCCCTTTAGAGGTACCTTGCTTATACAAGGGAAAAGATTAATACCGTTTTTCAATGCCAAAAATAATCAGAGCAATTAAAGCTTTCTCGGAGGAGCCAGATCCTTATCATTTTCACAATCCTAGGGCGCGACAGCGCCCTAGTTATGAATGGGTGATCGAGTTTTTGCATGGTTGCGTGTGACCGAATTGATTGGAAGACTGGTAGGTTGAACCCTACGACATATATACATCAATCGAAAGCTCTCAGTGTGCTCCAGATGACAAAATTCTTCAAATTTTGATTTAGGGCTTCGAATTTGAAATATTTTCAAAAATATGGAAGAAACCTGCAAAAATAGGGACATTCAAAATTTTGACATGATGCCATTTTACAACAAAAGTGAAAAAGAAAAAACTAATCCAATGGTGCTATTTTTAGCACAGGTTATATGGAGAAATTTCCCAATCAATTCACGTTTTTGAGAGCGATTTATTTCGATTTTGTGCTCTACCCAAGTTCCTTATGTTTCATTTCAGTGAAACTGCGCAGTTTTTTATAAACTGATGCTCAGGTTAGCTTGCATGCAATAGGTTTTTATTAGCTGTTTGTCCTAACTATGGCGCAACAGCGCTTTATTAGTCCATGAACAAACAAGGAAAATTTTGCCTCCAGACAAACAAAAAGACCAAGCGATGGCTCTTCCCCAATAATAACTGTTTGAAGCCTTGTTCATGTGGCAACTAAATATGCCGTCCACATGGCCAAGATCTAGACAAGAGTAAAATGCTACAGCATGAGCAACTTATGAATTGCCAATCATCAAAAAGAACTAGACAAGATTTGACAAAATGATGATAAATTTAGTTTTAAATTATAAACCATTTTGAGTTAAAAGTTTAATAGGTTCATCTACAAAATCCACTGATCATTCATAAGCAGGCGGCAATTTTGGCACAAATAGGACAAAATTAGTGAAAGATAAAATAGAAAATATAAATAATGAAAGAAAAAAATATTAAAATGAATTAGCTGCTTTTAATCTAAATCGAAGAAATTTTCTGAATTTTTAGTCATGATGAAATTATAAATTTACAAAATAAGGCGTAAACAAATAAACCAAACAAACTGAAATTAAATCGAAATTAGCTAAGGTAAAGTTAAATCATGTAAGAAGAGTCAGGTTCTATAATCTGTAAGGAACACTCTGGCCGTTTTTGAACAAATGTCCACCGGACAGGTTGCCTTCATCATAGCCTTATTAAACACGGGGGGTATACAATAAACGGAAACATCATAGATTTGAGCAATTAATAAATCTTGTAAAATCGTTTAAATATCATACATTTCCTTCATTTTACCTACATTAAGCCCATTTTCAACATCCCATATCTCATTCAATCTTCATATTTAGGAAAAACGAAATACCATCCCAGATGCACCAGAATAAGCTCTATCCAATAGACATAATAAGATTAAAAAACGACAAAATAAAATTTTCGCCATTTTTTTGTTGGAAGAAATAAACCCGCAGGCCCGAAGCTTATTGAAAAAGATTTTCCTATTCGGTTCTATCAGGCTGTACGTTTTTTTGGTAATAGATCAAGCTCTTTGCCAGTTTACAGCAAAAAACCGCGTGGAAATCTATTAAACTGAGCGAGAACAGCGTTGTTTTCTGAGGTCACCTTTTTCAACCTGTCCGGATGGGTCATTTATAAATTAACAAAGTCTTTCCTCCAGATTAATAAAACTAATGATTCTTTCTCGATGGTTAAATTTTGCTGGCATTTGCAATATGATCAATTTTTTTATATTTATCTGATCTGAATCATGGTTTAACTTTGACCTGTTTTCATTTTGTAAAAGGCTTTAAAATAAAGTTCACAAATAAATTCTCATTTAAGCAAATAATTGAAGACAAAACAAAGACTGCAATAATCTAGGTGACTCGTTTCCTGCCATAAATTGCCGCCTGCTTATGAATGATCAGTGGATTTTGTAGATGAACCTATTAAACGTTTAACTCAAAATGGTTTATAATTTAAAACTAAATTTATCATCATTATGTCAAATCTTGTCTAGTTCTTTTTGATGATTGGCAATTCATAAGTTGCTCATGCTGTAGCATTTTACTCTTGTTCTAGCATCAACCCCAAAAACGTACACCTGGGTCTAAAAGAACGGTTAGGCCCTGACGTTCTCTTTGCCCCCTCGTGCCAGCCCAATTCGTACACTGTTGGTTGCATTCAAGGTTCATACCAGTTGATCAGATGATGAGTTTGCTGTGTCAGCCATCGCTTCTGGGGCAAATCCTGCAATAGGTTTTGCTTATTTACGTTCAACGTTTGAGCTATGCTGCTGACCTGATAGAGAATATATCATCATCAGGGTCGGCAGAAAGGCCATCGTTTTTCGATGAGCGTTTGGGCTAGCGTTTGGAGAGGAATGGAGTCAGGTTAGGTCTTATGAAATGAAGTCGCATGCTAAGCAATGTGAATGGGAAAGCGACGCATAATGACTGTCTCAGGCAAGCCTCTGTGCAACGTGTCCTAGATTTCGAAAACATATTTACATTCTAGGTTCGTCCAATGGTATCTTGAGCATTCATCAATATGTAGAACTTTCAAAATATTAGTTTTGAACTCAAAATCCTTTTGTTTTAAAAATATTAATAAAGATTAATCGATTTTTTTCAATTGTTTGGTTGAGGTTCAATTTTGTACTTGGTTGAAGCAGAGTATCTCTTGGCGACAGCCGAGAATACCTTGTTTCACTGACGTTGATTGATTGAATAGATTGATAAGAATATACATTCCTAACCACCAAATCATTGATCAGCATAGAACTCAAAATGATCTGTGCGCTATACAATATTGTTGTAACAGAAACAGACTTCGCTTTGCACGTCAGTCAACTGCATCTGGGAAACGCACAGTCTTCTCCTCTGTGGTCCTGCACCAGATGCCAATTCTCCTCCGACGCTGCATCTCAAGCTGTGCAACATGCCATCATTCGTCAACATGGTGGTCTCAATCAAAAACTCCCCACTTCTGCATTATTTGTGGCCATTACTGAAGCTAAAGCTGAAGCAAAGGTGGCGAACTGCGAAGAAACGAGTACCCTTCTTAAACAGCAAGACAACGAAATGGACAGGGACACCAAAGTATCGGAACAGTTGACATCGATGCAAAATACTCCAGAAGCTTCTGATTTTATCCACTGCCGTCGTTGTTCTGCGCAAGTCTTAACGAAAACAAACCAGTGCCTTTCCCTTTTACTATGCAACACTAACAGTTTGAATTCTTAGCAGGGCCCTAAACATGGCTCGACACGTGGTAGTCTGCTTCAAGCTGAAGCCATACGCCTGTGCTGGTTGCTCCTGCACGTTCACTCAGAAGGCGAACGTTTTCAGGCACCAAAAAAGAAGTTCGGTGTGCAGGTTTGTGCTTGTAAGCATACTGACTTTTGTTTACTCTTCTCGAATCTTTCAGTGGAAGCGGTGTATTGACAATTGACAAAGCCCAGAACGAAAGTATTGTGATTAATGGCTTTGCCGATTGCTTTGGGATTGAAAATCCGTCGTGGCGTGGTTTTATTATCTAGTCCAACAGCCTCATTTTTTTTGAAAATTTGATTAAAATAATTGTTTTATTAAAATCAATGGCATCAAGAAGATTCTCAAAGTTCCGTATGAAGCTGCCGACATCAATATTTGGGCCTTACAAAGATCAACAGAGCTATGCTCAAAAAATTATTTTTCCCAGGAAGGCATACTTTAATTTTAAGCCAGGTATCTTGGGTGGAGAGATAACCAAACGGTTGATGATAACTAAACAATGCCGAATCATGACTCTTATTGGTCATTCTTTTTTGAAAATGGACTTTTCGCTCCTTTCCAACCCTCTAGAGCTTTCTCTCAACTCGGTTTTGTCACTAAGTTTTCTTTCAGCTGTGGTGCAGGGGTATTTTTGAAGGCAGCCCAATTGTTTGAAAGTTTGAAAAAACGAGTTTCAGATCCGACGTTGGGGAGAAGGTGAGGCTGAGAGAATTGTGGGCAAATAGAATGACGTGAAGTGTAGCAGGAGTAGGACTGGCAGAGATGAAAGAGCATTGGGCGTAGGCCCACTCTGGCCTTGCCTTTTGATCGCCCTGGTGAACATCCACTGAATGTTGCACCATTTCAGTCGACGCAATTACCAGAGAACATGAGCCACAGTATATTTTGCCAGATAATGTGATTAAGTTTTAATCTTTGCCAGCTTTAATTTGAATTATGTGAGATACAATCAAAGATAGCTGTATCCCTCTCCATCGAAAAAGCAGGGATTCATATCCAAGCACTAAATGCTGAGAGTTAGAATTTTATTAATGCGGAACTTCAAACAATTTAAGAGAGGGTGTCTGTAAGATTGGAGAAATCGAAATCAGGTCTTGGAAACGTGTTTTGAGCTGAGTACAGGGAATGAAGGGCTTGGGTATGGCATCACTGGAAATGAAAACCGTTTGTGCCAATTCGCTTTCTTTCCAGAGATATGACCCATTATGTGCAGAGAAGTCGAAAAATGGCCCTTTTTGGGCCGTTTTTGACTTAGCTTCATATAATGACTTGTTTCTTGAGTTCTAGACCGTTTAAAACAATTTCAAAGACACCATCTTGAAGCTGAGGATATGTTCTTTCATGTCCTTTCATAAAACCTACTAATTTAAGAGGTTTTTAGGTCATAAATGAGCTAAATATGTCAAAAAAGTGAAATCGCGAAATGTTCAAAAATATGGTTTTTGGCCTTTTTCTCAAAAATTTTATTCAAACTCTACCCACGGGACCCCCATTTTCCTAATTTTCAGGTATTTTTACCCCTAGGGCAACTGCTCTTCACTCCCAACTCTCTGACCGTGTAATTCTATTCAAGGTTGAAAATGGTAAGTTTGCATCTGCTCCTATGTTATAACATAGGCAAATTTTAATGTAACAAATTTTGTGCACCAAAAAACTTCCTGCACTTTATGATTAAAGTTTTGCTCAATTTCCTTTTCAGGATTTGTCATACTAACCCTGAAGCAGCTGCCCATGCAAAAATACCGGTAGTTGTAGCATTATTTTCTTCAAAAAAGGCTCAGATTTGAGCTGAAGTCTTGATTTGGCCCTATGCTATAACATGGGGCAAATATGACCAAAAAAATTTTAGTCTCCGATTTTGATTTTATCCCCCAAAATCGAATAAACCAACTCAGATACACCAGAAAATAACACTGGTTTCTTAGTTTTTGTTGCAAAACCAAAAAATGTTTGCTTTAAGTTTTCGGCTATTTTGGGCTAAAATTGACTGTAAATGCAAGATGTAAAAAAAACCCGAATACAAAAAACTTGGCTACAATGATGTTATTTTCTGGTGTATCTGAGTTGGTTTATTCGATTTTGGGGGATAAAATCAAAATCGGAGAATAAAATTTTTTTGGTCATATTTGCCCCATGTTATAGCATAGGGCCAAATCAAGACTTCAGCTCAAATCTGAGCCTTTTTTGAAGAAAATAATGCTACAACTACCGGTATTTTTGCATGGGCAGCTGCTTCAGGGTTAGTATGACAAATCCTGAAAAGGAAATTGAGCAAAACTTTAATCATAAAGTGCAGGAAGTTTTTTGGTGCACAAAATTTGTTACATTAAAATTTGCCTATGTTATAACATAGGAGCAGATGCAAACTTACCATTTTCAACCTTGAATAGAATTACTCGGTCAGAGAGTTGGGAGTGAAGAGCAGTTGCCCTAGGGGTAAAAATACCTGAAAATTAGGAAAATGGGGGTCCCGTGGGTAGAGTTTGACTAAAATTTTTGAGAAAAAGGCCAAAAACAATATTTTTGAGCATTTCGCGATTTCACTTTTTGACATATTTGGCTCATTTATGACCTAAAAACCTCTTAAAATAGTAGGTTTTATGAAAGGACATGAAAGAACATATCCTCAGCTTCAAGATGGTGTCTTTGAAATTTTTTAAAACGGTCTAGAACTCAAGAAACAAGTCATTATATGAAGCTAAGTCAAAAACGGCCCAAAAAGGGCCATTTTTCGACTTCTCTGCACATAATGGGTCATATCTCTGGAAAGAAAGCGAATTGGCACAAACGGTTTTCATTTCCAGTGATGCCATACCCAAGCCCTTCATCCCCTGTACTCAGCTCAAAACACGTTTCCAAATGATTTTTCAACCTTACAGACACCCTCTCTTAACCAAGGAGATCAAGAATCATCTGCATTACGTCCTGTTCATGTCACGAGTCAGCAAAATAGTTTTGCTAGATTTCATTTCATTCCCCCACGTGCATGGATAAAGGCTAGGGACAAAATTTAAGGACACTTCAAAATGTCCAGTGATTGGAATCGACCCCAAAGCAGTCCAGAAACCCCTGGCGTGCGATTGCTTCGTGCTCAGTTGCATTCCACAGTTCAACACGCCCTTCACTGCAAAACACTAATCACATCTAAAGGAAAAATACAATTGAAGCAGGACAAACCGACAAGCCGGATAGCATTTCAGGTGACTTCTGAAGGACTGCTTGAGGCTCATTTTGTTTTGGCAGACGCTGCAAACGAAGGGCTGAAGCTTGTGGCAAGCGATGACATGCTGCTCCAAAATCTGCTTTCTGTGCATAAAACCGGAGATATTTTCGCATATAACAATTGATCAGCCATTGAAAAACTTTGTTTTGCTTGTGTTGAGCTGGCGACTGCAGCGGCGACAGGTGGTTCGTGCAGGAAAATTCTCGTCAGTCGTCTCAGTTTTTGTCATTTTCGTCTCGATCGAAGCTACATTGACATCACAGCCCTCACTCTCAGGCACCGTGCTAATTTTTAGTGGCGACGATTCTGAGAGCTCATTAATGAAATCCAGCATTGCATTAGATGGCAGTTGCAGACTAAGTGGAGCATGCTGGAGAAAGACGGCATGCAATGCGGCGTTGGCTGCAGTACAGGCTGTATAACTGCACTGAGCACAGTACCATTTTGGGGCTGAGAATTTGTCGAAATAAATTTGGCTCCAGTTGCGGAGCAAGACCCATTTCTCGTCGGCGGCTCTGCTGCAAAGCATTCCTTTTTTTCTTGTGTGATTGGCGAGGACTAACAAAGATAACGCACACCATGTTGCTATTTAATGGGCACATAAATTTATGATTGATTGTATTTGTATAGACATGGTAATTGACAAAAATATTTTGGCAGAAAACTAATATTTCTATTTGTTGTATTTGACACCACACAAGGGTTTTTATTTAAAAAAAACGAGTTTGTTTTAGCTAAAACGGGTAGGGGCTAACTAAAAATGGTGGACGAATTAAGCCTTCAAAAGATTATTAAAATTTTCAAACATATGTACTGTAATCACCAGGAACATTATTGAAGGAAAGGAGTCGCGTGGGATAGGCTCAACTCAGTAGCAGCCAGTCGGTTTTTTTGCAATATTCAACAATTGTGCAGACACATAATTTCAGATTGGCATTTTGTCATAGTGATTGTGAATTCGGATTCAGAATAGAAACTTAAATAATTGGTATGCGAGAAGAATAAAGGAGAGAAATGCAGTTGGAGCACCGCTCAGTCGTCTCTCCAACGCTGCCACCCGTTGTTTCAGCGAGTCTAAAGATAACCTTTGATTTTTTTTACCTAATCGCGCGTCTCTCAGAATTTTTGTAGGTTTAAAAAAGCTAGTGTATCAAAAGGTTTAATTCTCAATTCAAAATTTCAGAAAGCGGCATCCAGTTTTAAAAAAAGTCAATCAGAATCGGTGATTGCATGCCAATTTTATAACAGTGAAGCAAACCGTTTTCGATACAAGCCAAATTTTTTTAATTACATACTATTTATGATTAAGAGCGGGTTTAGAGAAGGAAATGTCGTAAACAGAATCGATTATCAAACTTTCCACTGAAACTGAACGTGTTTTCTGAAACGAGTTTAATTACCAGTCATTATTATTTTTACAATTTATGATTTACAGCAGCTACTGGGCATGAACTGATTTTACAACAACCGACAGACAATTTTTCATTGTAATTTAAAATTCAGTCCTAAATAAATTAGGCTTCAAAATAAAAAAAAACACGAGGACTATACGAATGTTGGCAGTGAGCTGATTGCGAGCGTGGTCGAGGGCCTGGCGAGTGGCCTTGGCCTCTCCTTTGGCCTCCCCGGCCTCGCCTTCAATTCCTCTCGTTCCCAAACTGATTTTACAACCTTCCTTGACAGTCGAAAATTTTTTTACGTTATCTTTAAATTCAAATGCAATCTATAAAATTAATAAACCTCAAATACAGCAAAAAATTCGGCTGATGGGGTGAGCCCCCCCCCCCAAAGGTTACACCCCCCCCCCAATGGGGTTTCACCCACCCCCCAAGAGATACACCCTCCCCCAAGGGTTACACCCACCCCCCAAGGGTTGCCCCCCCCCCCCCGCTATATATAGTGTAAATAGTGTTATTGCCTTAACATACTTCTCTTTACATATCTCGAAGTTTTAACTCAAGGAATTTTTATATAAACAATTATATACCTACTTTTTACTGCTACTAGTTAGTCTGCCTACTACCAGGAGTAGTACTAGGATACTGTTTACGGCAACCCCTTAGGCTTAGTCAAAATGCGCGTATACTGTGGCAGTACCTACTAGTTGCTTAGGAGCCATGGTCCATACTGTGGCAGTACCTACTAGTTGCTTAGGAGCCATGGTCCATACTGTGGCAGTACCTATTAGTTGCTTAGGAGCCATGGTCCATACTGTGGCAGTACCTATTAGTTACTGCTAGTAGGTACTGCCTAACTAGTAGGTACTGCCACAGTATGGACCATGGCTCCTAAGCAACTAGTAGGTACTGCCACAGTATTCTCGCATTTTGACTAAGCCTAAGGGGTTGCCATAAACAGTATCCTAGTACTACTCCTGGTAGTAGGCAGACTAACTAGTAGCAGTAAAAAGTAGGTATATAGTTGTTTATATAAAAATTCCTTGAGTTTAAATTTCGAGATATATACAGAAGAGTATTTTAAGCTAATAAAAATTTTTTCAATATAGTACCCTTTGGGGGGGGGGGTGTATCTCTTGGGGGGAGGGTGTATCTCTAGGGGGGGTGTATCTTTGGGGGGGGGGGTGTAACCTTTGGGGGGGGGGGGCTCACCCCATCAGCCAAGAATTCATACGAATGCTGGCTGTCAGCTGATTACGAGCGCGGTCCGCGGCCTGTAGAGCGCCCTTGGCCCCTTCCATGGCTTCGTCGGCCTGGTGTTTGACTATGCCGAGCTCTTGGTTGGTTGCCCGCAAATCCTCGGACACTTTCCCCAACAACCGCTCCACTGACGCCACATCTCGGCTGAGATGGCCCAGATCGCTCACTACGCACACCTAACGCCAGCAGGTTGCGATGAATGTGACCACAGAGAAATAGAGGAAAAACGCGCCTATACTTACACGTTATAGTGTTTGTGACGTTAATTCATCTAATGATATTAAATAAGGAAACATCGAAAGAATGGGTAGTAGGCGTTAATGTGTTATATCATTATTTTTAAGCAATGCTTATTCGAAATAACTTCTCAGAAACCGAAAAAAGCAGCAAGAGCAGCAGCAGCAGTTTTGAGTGAGGTAGAAGAGGGTGATAGTTCGTTTAGGGATGTGAAGAGAAAGGCGTCCGGGCTGGAGAAGTACTCAACTCCAGCCGGGACTCGGCTCAGGACTCAGCTCCAGCCGGGACTCAGCTCTACCAACCGCTAGAAAGTCCACAAGAGCCCCGAGACTAGTTGAAATTGCTGTAATAGCGTTAATAACCCTGTATTCCACCCTGATTCAGTGTTCACTGAGCTGCTACAGAAGCACAATAATACTAGCATCTGTAAATTGAAATGTTAAAATAAATGCATAATGTAGTTAAAACTTGAAACATACAAGTTTGTAATACAAATTAATGTTGATGAAAAAAGTCGCGGCGCACTTCAGAGTAGCTCTTTTCCACTTTAATTAGGGATAAAGCTGATGATATTTTCGTTTGAATTGGGCTCTTCGCGATTTTACAGCAAAAAACCGCTTCTTAAAAGCTTTCTGCTAGCTCAAACGGCGTGTTAACGAAAAATCACTTCAAAAGTAGCTTTGAATTCGTGTGTCGGGGCCCCAGAATTGATATATTGACCGTTTTTCATCTATTATTATTGTCTATGATGTGACAAAATAAAAAAATGCAAAAGCCAATATTGCCATTTATTTATCCATTTATTTATTTTAGCCTTTATCCATCAACATCCATATGCAAGACGAAGCTTGCAAGAGGAAGCTTGCGTACAAGAGGAAGCTTGCTCAACCTAGCCCGAAAATAGGTTAAAAGTTGAACCTGTAGCCCATTCATGCGGCAGCGACAGGTGTAGCCTTCAGGACATGGGTTCCTTGCGCAAGAATTCTCCAGACACTTCTGCAATTGAAGATAAATGGGTCCATTCCTTAGCCCTTTACGATAGGCTGAAGGAGGCACTGCTACGGGAGTGGGACGCCCTCCCCATGTCCACCATCCTCAACGCCGTCCATGCCATTTCTGGAGTGATTGAAGCTGGAAGTGGATACATAGAGTGACTTGGGAGAATTCTATTTATTTATCTTTCTTCATACTACCCTTTCTAATCGAAAAATTGTCCCTATTCCACCAGAAAACAAAGCAATGCAAAATGGCAAATATTTCGGTACCGGCCCTGTAGGATACTCAAACAAAAAAACTATCAAAAAATAATGAATCGTAGGTTAACAATTTCAGTAATTTTGGTTTAGTATTCGGGATAGTTTGGACCAGCTCATCCAGAAGAGTTAAAAAGTCGCCGCAACCTTAGCCATCGGTGTGAAGGGTGCATTGATGGCCGTTTTGATGGAATTGACGCTGACGAAGAGATGAATGATAGAGATGACGATGACGATGAATGACGAGATGACGATGATGATGACAAAGAGGCAGATCACGCCAACAAGCAGCGCGGAGTAATGGCGTTTTCTTTTCGGCTTCGAAGCTTCAGCAGGGTCTTGAAAATACAGGTTGCTTCGAAAACTGGTACCCCAACGAGCGGAGCTTTAGCGGAATTTCAGAGCCCAGCCACTCATTTCGACTCAGGTGAACGTTTTCGAGGTTAGTGCTAATTGATAAGGCTTTTGTTTCTCCTCACATCGCTCCGATTGCGTCCAATGGGCCGAGCAAAAAGTAAGAAAATACATCTACTACCAGTGGCGGATATAGGATTTTGGTTCGGGGGGGGGGGGGGGGGGAAATTTGGGTCAACGGGCCGCTCCGCGGTCTATAGAGGTTACTCAACTTTTGTCCTCATACGTATATGTTTCTGGAAATGCTGGCCCCGGGCGCATTCTCAACGGATTTGGACAAACTTTTTTTTTCCTGAAAGGTAATGCTATTTTAGGAAGATCTGGAGGGGTAGACCCGGAATTTGAGCATTTGAAACATTACTTTTTTGGGTAGAAATGTTGAAAAATGGGGTATGCTGTAAAATGCTCAATTCTCAACGGATTTTGACAAACTTTTTTTTCCTGAAAGGTAATAATATTTTAGGAAGATCTGGAGGGGTGGAACTGATCCCGGAGCATTTGAAACATTACTTTTTTGGGTAGAACTTTTGAAAAATGGGGTATGTTGAGAAATGGCGGATTCTCAACGGATTTGGACAAACTTTTTTTTTGCTGAAAGGTAATAACATTTTAGGAAGATATGTAGGGGTGGAACTGGTCCCGGAGCATTTGAAACATTACTTTTTTGGGTAGAAATTTGAAAAATGGGGTATGTTGAGAAATGGCGAATTCTAAATGGATTTGGACAAACTTTTTTTTTGCTTAAAGGTAATTAAATTTTAAGAATATCTGGATGGGTGGAACTGGTCCCGAAGCATTTAAAACATTATTTTTCTGGGTAGAAAGTTGGAAAATTGCAATATGCGGTTTTTGCACTGTAGTACCTGAAGTCTTGAGAATTGCACAGAAGAGTTGATTTTTTTGTTCACTAGTCTTATATGTCGATTCTAAATCTGTGCTTACATTTGAAATTGGTTGAGAAACCACAGACTTGTTGAGTTACAAAGTATCATATAAAGGATGCGCTCCGCGGTCACCTATTGCGCTTTGCGCCATATACTTGTTCAATATATTCTACCTAGATGCGCGCGAAGCGCGCAAAAATTTTCAATCTAAATTGCCGAAAAAAGCCAAAAAAAACTAAAAATCGCAAATTTGGTAAGAAATTTGCAAATTTTTCGCGTAGCGGAGAAAAATTTGTAAATTAGGCTTTAATAACTCAAAAATGGGCAAAAAAATTGGTTAATTGTTACTAAATTAGACTCTACGTACGATTGGAATACGATCCACCTGCATTTTGCTTAGGCGTGCATATGAAAAGAAGGGTATGTTGCAGTATATGGTCTTTTATTCTGCCGCCCGCTACCCTGAATTGGGACTTTTGTTATTCTACTGATATTACAATCTGTATACTGACTCCATGAAAGGCTTAGGCTTAGTCAAAATCTTTTATAGTGGCAACTACGTAGGCTTCGCTTGCCAAGCCTTAAAGCTGGACACAAACATAACATTATAGAACCAAAAAAGTAAAAGACCATATACTGCAAAATAGCCGAAAAGAAGTACTGAAGTGCGCTCCAAAGCAAAATGCAATTGTCACAGAAGCAGATAATTGTGATGGATGTATTACTTTAACTTTGAACTGGGGATAATCGAAATTTCGGGAGAAAAAAGATTCAATTTAGGCTTGCCGACTGTACCAAAAATTATAGATTGAGATTGAAATTCCATCGCCTTTCATGGCCCAGCCACATCTACAGTAGGAATTAATCTGGTACCATCGGCAAGCCTAAATTGAATCTCTTTTCTCCCAAAGATTGGATTTCCCCGAGTTCAAAGTCAAAGAAATAAATGTACTGCTAGTGGAATCTGCCTCTAAGACAATTGCATTTTGTTTTAGCGCGCATTTAAGTGGCCCTTTTCCAATGCAGGCTAAAATAAAATACGGGTGGCTCGGCAGATTCAATTGAGGAGGCTGGAGTGCCTGTGGCCCTGCAGTGCACGGAGGCTCTGGAACCTGATCTCGGAGGAGCCCGCGGCCAGCAGCAGAGAACGGCTCTTCACTCACTATGTTTGTCTACTCTGATTGCGTGCACCTTCTTTCATCCACTCACTTCTTTCAATCTCCACAATTCAATTTCATTCAAACTTGTCCTTCTCTGCTCATGTAACCTTCATCTGCAACAAAGCTGCTTCTATGTGCTACCTAATCAAAAAGTGCTTCTCTCTCCCCTCACCCCAATTGCTAGTCAAGGCATTCGTGGCTTATGTCAGACCTGTGCTTGAATACGCCTCCCAGGCATGGAACTCACTGTCGGCAGCTGACATTGCTAGAATTGAGAACGGCTCTTCACTCACTATGCTTGTCTACTCTGATTGCGTGCACCTTCTTTCATCCACTCACTTCTTTCAATCTCCACAATTCAATTTCATTCAAACTTGTCCTTCTCTGCTCATGTAACCTTCATCTGCAACAAAGCTGCTTCTATGTGCTACCTAATCAAAAAGTGCTTCTCTCTCCCCTCACCCCAATTGCTAGTCAAGGCATTCGTGGCTTATGTCAGACCTGTGCTTGAATACGCCTCCCAGGCATGGAACTCACTGTCGGCAGCTGACATTGCTAGAATTGAGAACGGCTCTTCACTCACTATGCTTGTCTACTCTGATTGCGTGCACCTTCTTTCATCCACTCACTTCTTTCAATCTCCACAATTCAATTTCATTCAAACTTGTCCTTCTCTGCTCATGTAACCTTCATCTGCAACAAAGCTGCTTCTATGTGCTACCTAATCAAAAAGTGCTTCTCTCTCCCCTCACCCCAATTGCTAGTCAAGGCATTCGTGGCTTATGTCAGACCTGTGCTTGAATACGCCTCCCAGGCATGGAACTCACTGTCGGCAGCTGACATTGCTAGAATTGAGAACGGCTCTTCACTCACTATGCTTGTCTACTCTGATTGCGTGCACCTTCTTTCATCCACTCACTTCTTTCAATCTCCACAATTCAATTTCATTCAAACTTGTCCTTCTCTGCTCATGTAACCTTCATCTGCAACAAAGCTGCTTCTATGTGCTACCTAATCAAAAAGTGCTTCTCTCTCCCCTCACCCCAATTGCTAGTCAAGGCATTCGTGGCTTATGTCAGACCTGTGCTTGAATACGCCTCCCAGGCATGGAACTCACTGTCGGCAGCTGACATTGCTAGAATTGAGAACGGCTCTTCACTCACTATGCTTGTCTACTCTGATTGCGTGCACCTTCTTTCATCCACTCACTTCTTTCAATCTCCACAATTCAATTTCATTCAAACTTGTCCTTCTCTGCTCATGTAACCTTCATCTGCAACAAAGCTGCTTCTATGTGCTACCTAATCAAAAAGTGCTTCTCTCTCCCCTCACCCCAATTGCTAGTCAAGGCATTCGTGGCTTATGTCAGACCTGTGCTTGAATACGCCTCCCAGGCATGGAACTCACTGTCGGCAGCTGACATTGCTAGAATTGAGAACGGCTCTTCACTCACTATGCTTGTCTACTCTGATTGCGTGCACCTTCTTTCATCCACTCACTTCTTTCAATCTCCACAATTCAATTTCATTCAAACTTGTCCTTCTCTGCTCATGTAACCTTCATCTGCAACAAAGCTGCTTCTATGTGCTACCTAATCAAAAAGTGCTTCTCTCTCCCCTCACCCCAATTGCTAGTCAAGGCATTCGTGGCTTATGTCAGACCTGTGCTTGAATACGCCTCCCAGGCATGGAACTCACTGTCGGCAGCTGACATTGCTAGAATTGAGAACGGCTCTTCACTCACTATGCTTGTCTACTCTGATTGCGTGCACCTTCTTTCATCCACTCACTTCTTTCAATCTCCACAATTCAATTTCATTCAAACTTGTCCTTCTCTGCTCATGTAACCTTCATCTGCAACAAAGCTGCTTCTATGTGCTACCTAATCAAAAAGTGCTTCTCTCTCCCCTCACCCCAATTGCTAGTCAAGGCATTCGTGGCTTATGTCAGACCTGTGCTTGAATACGCCTCCCAGGCATGGAACTCACTGTCGGCAGCTGACATTGCTAGAATTGAGAACGGCTCTTCACTCACTATGCTTGTCTACTCTGATTGCGTGCACCTTCTTTCATCCACTCACTTCTTTCAATCTCCACAATTCAATTTCATTCAAACTTGTCCTTCTCTGCTCATGTAACCTTCATCTGCAACAAAGCTGCTTCTATGTGCTACCTAATCAAAAAGTGCTTCTCTCTCCCCTCACCCCAATTGCTAGTCAAGGCATTCGTGGCTTATGTCAGACCTGTGCTTGAATACGCCTCCCAGGCATGGAACTCACTGTCGGCAGCTGACATTGCTAGAATTGAGAACGGCTCTTCACTCACTATGCTTGTCTACTCTGATTGCGTGCACCTTCTTTCATCCACTCACTTCTTTCAATCTCCACAATTCAATTTCATTCAAACTTGTCCTTCTCTGCTCATGTAACCTTCATCTGCAACAAAGCTGCTTCTATGTGCTACCTAATCAAAAAGTGCTTCTCTCTCCCCTCACCCCAATTGCTAGTCAAGGCATTCGTGGCTTATGTCAGACCTGTGCTTGAATACGCCTCCCAGGCATGGAACTCACTGTCGGCAGCTGACATTGCTAGAATTGAGAACGGCTCTTCACTCACTATGCTTGTCTACTCTGATTGCGTGCACCTTCTTTCATCCACTCACTTCTTTCAATCTCCACAATTCAATTTCATTCAAACTTGTCCTTCTCTGCTCATGTAACCTTCATCTGCAACAAAGCTGCTTCTATGTGCTACCTAATCAAAAAGTGCTTCTCTCTCCCCTCACCCCAATTGCTAGTCAAGGCATTCGTGGCTTATGTCAGACCTGTGCTTGAATACGCCTCCCAGGCATGGAACTCACTGTCGGCAGCTGACATTGCTAGAATTGAGAACGGCTCTTCACTCACTATGCTTGTCTACTCTGATTGCGTGCACCTTCTTTCATCCACTCACTTCTTTCAATCTCCACAATTCAATTTCATTCAAACTTGTCCTTCTCTGCTCATGTAACCTTCATCTGCAACAAAGCTGCTTCTATGTGCTACCTAATCAAAAAGTGCTTCTCTCTCCCCTCACCCCAATTGCTAGTCAAGGCATTCGTGGCTTATGTCAGACCTGTGCTTGAATACGCCTCCCAGGCATGGAACTCACTGTCGGCAGCTGACATTGCTAGAATTGAGAACGGCTCTTCACTCACTATGCTTGTCTACTCTGATTGCGTGCACCTTCTTTCATCCACTCACTTCTTTCAATCTCCACAATTCAATTTCATTCAAACTTGTCCTTCTCTGCTCATGTAACCTTCATCTGCAACAAAGCTGCTTCTATGTGCTACCTAATCAAAAAGTGCTTCTCTCTCCCCTCACCCCAATTGCTAGTCAAGGCATTCGTGGCTTATGTCAGACCTGTGCTTGAATACGCCTCCCAGGCATGGAACTCACTGTCGGCAGCTGACATTGCTAGAATTGAGAACGGCTCTTCACTCACTATGCTTGTCTACTCTGATTGCGTGCACCTTCTTTCATCCACTCACTTCTTTCAATCTCCACAATTCAATTTCATTCAAACTTGTCCTTCTCTGCTCATGTAACCTTCATCTGCAACAAAGCTGCTTCTATGTGCTACCTAATCAAAAAGTGCTTCTCTCTCCCCTCACCCCAATTGCTAGTCAAGGCATTCGTGGCTTATGTCAGACCTGTGCTTGAATACGCCTCCCAGGCATGGAACTCACTGTCGGCAGCTGACATTGCTAGAATTGAGAACGGCTCTTCACTCACTATGCTTGTCTACTCTGATTGCGTGCACCTTCTTTCATCCACTCACTTCTTTCAATCTCCACAATTCAATTTCATTCAAACTTGTCCTTCTCTGCTCATGTAACCTTCATCTGCAACAAAGCTGCTTCTATGTGCTACCTAATCAAAAAGTGCTTCTCTCTCCCCTCACCCCAATTGCTAGTCAAGGCATTCGTGGCTTATGTCAGACCTGTGCTTGAATACGCCTCCCAGGCATGGAACTCACTGTCGGCAGCTGACATTGCTAGAATTGAGAACGGCTCTTCACTCACTATGCTTGTCTACTCTGATTGCGTGCACCTTCTTTCATCCACTCACTTCTTTCAATCTCCACAATTCAATTTCATTCAAACTTGTCCTTCTCTGCTCATGTAACCTTCATCTGCAACAAAGCTGCTTCTATGTGCTACCTAATCAAAAAGTGCTTCTCTCTCCCCTCACCCCAATTGCTAGTCAAGGCATTCGTGGCTTATGTCAGACCTGTGCTTGAATACGCCTCCCAGGCATGGAACTCACTGTCGGCAGCTGACATTGCTAGAATTGAGAACGGCTCTTCACTCACTATGCTTGTCTACTCTGATTGCGTGCACCTTCTTTCATCCACTCACTTCTTTCAATCTCCACAATTCAATTTCATTCAAACTTGTCCTTCTCTGCTCATGTAACCTTCATCTGCAACAAAGCTGCTTCTATGTGCTACCTAATCAAAAAGTGCTTCTCTCTCCCCCTCACCCCAATTGCTAGTCAAGGCATTCGTGGCTTATGTCAGACCTGTGCTTGAATACGCCTCCCAGGCATGGAACTCACTGTCGGCAGCTGACATTGCTAGAATTGAGAACGGCTCTTCACTCACTATGCTTGTCTACTCTGATTGCGTGCACCTTCTTTCATCCACTCACTTCTTTCAATCTCCACAATTCAATTTCATTCAAACTTGTCCTTCTCTGCTCATGTAACCTTCATCTGCAACAAAGCTGCTTCTATGTGCTACCTAATCAAAAAGTGCTTCTCTCTCCCCTCACCCCAATTGCTAGTCAAGGCATTCGTGGCTTATGTCAGACCTGTGCTTGAATACGCCTCCCAGGCATGGAACTCACTGTCGGCAGCTGACATTGCTAGAATTGAGAACGGCTCTTCACTCACTATGCTTGTCTACTCTGATTGCGTGCACCTTCTTTCATCCACTCACTTCTTTCAATCTCCACAATTCAATTTCATTCAAACTTGTCCTTCTCTGCTCATGTAACCTTCATCTGCAACAAAGCTGCTTCTATGTGCTACCTAATCAAAAAGTGCTTCTCTCTCCCCTCACCCCAATTGCTAGTCAAGGCATTCGTGGCTTATGTCAGACCTGTGCTTGAATACGCCTCCCAGGCATGGAACTCACTGTCGGCAGCTGACATTGCTAGAATTGAGAACGGCTCTTCACTCACTATGCTTGTCTACTCTGATTGCGTGCACCTTCTTTCATCCACTCACTTCTTTCAATCTCCACAATTCAATTTCATTCAAACTTGTCCTTCTCTGCTCATGTAACCTTCATCTGCAACAAAGCTGCTTCTATGTGCTACCTAATCAAAAAGTGCTTCTCTCTCCCCTCACCCCAATTGCTAGTCAAGGCATTCGTGGCTTATGTCAGACCTGTGCTTGAATACGCCTCCCAGGCATGGAACTCACTGTCGGCAGCTGACATTGCTAGAATTGAGAACGGCTCTTCACTCACTATGCTTGTCTACTCTGATTGCGTGCACCTTCTTTCATCCACTCACTTCTTTCAATCTCCACAATTCAATTTCATTCAAACTTGTCCTTCTCTGCTCATGTAACCTTCATCTGCAACAAAGCTGCTTCTATGTGCTACCTAATCAAAAAGTGCTTCTCTCTCCCCTCACCCCAATTGCTAGTCAAGGCATTCGTGGCTTATGTCAGACCTGTGCTTGAATACGCCTCCCAGGCATGGAACTCACTGTCGGCAGCTGACATTGCTAGAATTGAGAACGGCTCTTCACTCACTATGCTTGTCTACTCTGATTGCGTGCACCTTCTTTCATCCACTCACTTCTTTCAATCTCCACAATTCAATTTCATTCAAACTTGTCCTTCTCTGCTCATGTAACCTTCATCTGCAACAAAGCTGCTTCTATGTGCTACCTAATCAAAAAGTGCTTCTCTCTCCCCTCACCCCAATTGCTAGTCAAGGCATTCGTGGCTTATGTCAGACCTGTGCTTGAATACGCCTCCCAGGCATGGAACTCACTGTCGGCAGCTGACATTGCTAGAATTGAGAACGGCTCTTCACTCACTATGCTTGTCTACTCTGATTGCGTGCACCTTCTTTCATCCACTCACTTCTTTCAATCTCCACAATTCAATTTCATTCAAACTTGTCCTTCTCTGCTCATGTAACCTTCATCTGCAACAAAGCTGCTTCTATGTGCTACCTAATCAAAAAGTGCTTCTCTCTCCCCTCACCCCAATTGCTAGTCAAGGCATTCGTGGCTTATGTCAGACCTGTGCTTGAATACGCCTCCCAGGCATGGAACTCACTGTCGGCAGCTGACATTGCTAGAATTGAGAACGGCTCTTCACTCACTATGCTTGTCTACTCTGATTGCGTGCACCTTCTTTCATCCACTCACTTCTTTCAATCTCCACAATTCAATTTCATTCAAACTTGTCCTTCTCTGCTCATGTAACCTTCATCTGCAACAAAGCTGCTTCTATGTGCTACCTAATCAAAAAGTGCTTCTCTCTCCCCTCACCCCAATTGCTAGTCAAGGCATTCGTGGCTTATGTCAGACCTGTGCTTGAATACGCCTCCCAGGCATGGAACTCACTGTCGGCAGCTGACATTGCTAGAATTGAGAACGGCTCTTCACTCACTATGCTTGTCTACTCTGATTGCGTGCACCTTCTTTCATCCACTCACTTCTTTCAATCTCCACAATTCAATTTCATTCAAACTTGTCCTTCTCTGCTCATGTAACCTTCATCTGCAACAAAGCTGCTTCTATGTGCTATCTAATCAAAAAGTGCTTCTCTCTCCCCTCACCCCAATTGCTAGTCAAGGCATTCATGGCTTATGTCAGACCTCTGCTTGAATACGCCTCCCAGGCATGGAACTCACTGTCGGCAGCTGACATTGCTAGAATTGAGAAAATTCAGCCTGACTTTACTAGGTACATTTTCCGAAAGTGTCACTTAGCAAACCATGGCTTGGGCTATGATTATCGGTGCAGTTTCCTAGGCCCAGATTCTCTAGAAAAGCGGCGACTTTGTGCAGATCTAACCCTTCGCCACAGCGTCTATCATGAAAAACAGTTTTGTCCCAGTCTGGTCATAAAGAAAATCAATCAAAGGCAGCTCATTCATAATTCCCGGATTGTCAGCAATGCAAGGGCTACTGGAATCCTCGCGAGGGCATGGCCACAGCGAGTGGTGGGCACCTGGAATGGGTTGCCGGAGCCAGTTATCTTGAGTTCCCAGGAGCGATTTGCTGATTTTGTGCGGACCTGTAGCCCCTGAGCACGCCGCCCCGTCCCTCTTTCATGGCCCTCTTCATGCATCTTTCTGTTTCTTACTCCCACGTTACTTTTCCCCTTCTCAGCATGCAGTGATGCGAATGCTGTTTGTTCCCAGTTCGTTTACTGGTTGATAAATAAAACAGAAAACAGAATTCCTTTGGGCATGGCCGATAGGCTGGTCTTTTCTACCAGAGTAAAATCTGTGACCCGGAAAATAATTTTTTAATTAATTTTTAGATTAGCTTTATCAATTTTAAGATCTAGCACTAACCTCAAAAACATACACCTGGCTCGAAAAGTTGAAAAGAGGGGCTCGGAGCTGACGGTTCGCCTTGCTCCCTTGCGCCAGCCCAACTTTTATCAAAATTTGCTTAATTGACTTGTGTGGGCCCCCAGCCCTCAAAAGTGGGGTTATATTTTAAAATTTGGTACTGCAAACAATAACAAATGACGAAACTGCGAGTTTTAAAAAATGTGATTGCACATGAAAATTAGCTGGAAAATGTGCATCATCTCAAAATGTTGGTCAGTTAGATTGTTGGTAGGTTGGTAAGGGCAAGGTAATTGAAGGCAAAATGTTGGTTTGTTGAACCTTGAAGGATGATGCAAAAACTAACCAGAAGAATTGAACTGGTGAATAAACGGAGCGCTTGGAGCGTTGGGAGCTTGGAGCGAAGGATACGAGATATCCATGATAGAAGCAGAGCAAATGGCCAATGATTCTTTTCTAGGCCTGTTGGTATCAGTTGCTACGAGCATGGAACCCGAGTCAAAAGATCAGATCATCAATCAATCATGCTATTAGAATTCTGTGGTTGTCAGGCACTCAAATGGTCGCTAGACGTCAAATCCTTTCCAAAGGGTCCCATCAATTCCAAAACAATGCTCTAGTCCTTGCCGCACAATTTCTTCGTTTTTGGATTGATTCACCAGCACTGCCCCAGCACCGCTTTAATTTCACTTCTAGTGAAGGATAAGACAAAATTTGAAGCGAACCTGCATTCTGGTCGATTTTTGGTGCAGGTTGACGTTGCTTCTCTGGGTTTGCAGGGATTCGCAAGCAGCGCAGGCGAATGGCTTCAGTTGGTAGCAGGCTGTCACATGACGTACCATTTTGGACCTGCTAAACCGCATTTTCTTTCTCCAGTGAACATTGTCGCTGCTGGCTATACAGAATGCCATACATACAGAATACAGAATGCGCATCGCATATCCATCAAAAACGAAATAATTGAAAGTTTTTACTTTCTGGTTACATCGACCTGCTTCTGACATCCGAGGCAAATGACCGATTGCCCCGCTAGAAATAGCATCTTTTTGTATTGACTGCCTGTCTTCCTTTTTACAAGCGACATCAAAACTGTTCGATGCAAGTGGAAGCTCCAATGGCAAATTTTTCTGCTCGAGTGGGCTGGAGTTATGTTTTACAGAGGTTTCAGCGTCAGTTGGTGGCAAATGGAGGTTGAAGTCCATGCTTGCGAATAACGCAGTGGAAGGTTGCTTCATGGGCTGACAGCGTCTGAAAATCACAATCTGTACAGCGCCACTTTGGTAATATTGCCAGACTGCCCAGGTGAGCTTGAATAAAATGTCGCGCGAATGACACGCTTGTGGAGCATTTTGGACACTCCATTATGGAATTCTAATGATTTCCAAGCATGTATCTTTGAGCACTGAATCTGAATTAGATATGTGCTTAAATTTCTGATTGCAAAATCATCTTTTTGGAATTATGGGCAATTTTAGCGGTTGGAGATAAATTCAACCGGATTTTACCTATACCTTGGGCGGTGTGCCCCAGGTAATGGAAAGAGACGAAATTGGCTGAATGGACGAAAACCTGGCTAAATTTGCAATGTTGCGGCAAAAACATGGAGAGCTGGTGCCTTGTCAAGCCAAAATAATAACACTTCTTTAGATTTAGGCTTTTTGCCTATTAAATCAGGTTAGAAATTTTCATTTTTCAGTTTCATTTTGTAGTTTCAGTTCAATGCTGTTTAAAAAAGTCACTGCCAGTGAATGCCAAAATTAAGAACATTTCAAAAGTTTCCAGCGGCTGGCATCAATTCCAAAACAGTCCAGAAATCCTTGGCGTGCGATCGCTTCATGCTCAGCAGCATTCCACAGCTCAACACACCCTTCACTGCAGAGCAAATCTGTTTCCAAAAGAAAAACCAAATTGAAGCAGGACAAACCGGCAAGCTGGGTGACTTTTTAGGTGCCTGGAAAAACTCTGCTTCAGGCTTAGCTTGTTTCTGCAGACACTGCAGACGAAGGGACGAAGCTTGTGACAGGCGATGACATGCTGCTCCAAAATTTGCTTTCTGTACCTATAACTATTCACATTAAGCACCAAGAACCCACAGAACACGAACCTTGACCCGCTTGCGTTAAGCTGAACACTGCAGCGTCGACAGATGGTTTGAAGAGTGTTCTGGTCAAACTCTTCCGTCACCGTCCCGTTGGTTTCTAGGAAAGCTAAATTGATGTCAGAGACTTCATGCACATTGTTTGTGCTGCTTTTTGATTGAGAAGGTGCTTGCTGCTCAGTGGTCAACTCTGACACGGCCTTTGAAGTTTTTGTCACGTTGGTCGCTAGGAAAGCTAAATTAACATCAGAGACTTCAAGTACATTATTCGTGCTGCTTTTTGATTGAGAAGGTTCTTGCTGCTCAGCAGTCAAGTCTGACACGGCCTTAGAGGTTTTTGTCACGTTGGTCTCCAGGAAAGCTAAATTAACATCAGAGACTTCAAGCGCATTTTTCGCGCATTTCCTTTTCCATTGAGCCGGTTCTTGGTGCTCAGCAAGCATGCCCAACATGGCCTTAGAGGGCAATTGCAAGTTCAGAGGAGAATGTTGGAGAAAGACGGCATGCAAAGCAGCGCTGGATGCAGTGCTGGCCGTATAGTTGCATTGAGCACAATGCCATGTTGGCGAGGAGTTGCCGAGATAAATTCTGCTCCAGTTGCAGAGCAAAACCGATTTGTCGATGAAGTCTAAGCAGGAGGCCATTCCAGAATTTGTTCTGCTTTGATTGGCATTGAATAAACAAATTGAAACAGAACGTTCGTTTATCTGCTTTATAAATCATTATGAACACAATGTTTTTATATTTCAGTCAATTGTGGAAATTAACTTATGTGCGAAAATTGGCTTTTTTCAGCCCATGTATAATCCAGAGCACTAATCACATTCCTCTTGGTCCTGATTGATTGTCAGTATCTTGATGCAATTAGTGAGACATAGGGCGATATTTTTAGTTTTCGATTTTAAATCCACTAAGAAAAGAAACATTGATTTGCTAGACATTTTTTAATTCTTAATGGACGCCGTAAGAGACTTTCATGCAAGTTTCAGCCGATTTTGATACAAACTCAAAAAATACTAGTTTTTTGCTCCACAAGTAAGATTAGAAATCAATCAAATTAGTCGGCAAATCCTTTCCAAAGAGTCCCGTCAATGCCAAAGCACTTCTCCAGTCCGAGACGCACAATTTCTTCGTCTTCGGCTTGATTCACCAGCACTGCGCCAGCGTTGCTAGAATCCCGTTCCTGATGGGGTGGGTGACAAAATTTATGGGAAACCTGCATTTTGATCGATTTTTCTGATGTTTGCTGACGTTGCTTCTTTGGCTTTGCAGGGTTCCGCAGGCTGCACAGGCGAATGGCTTCAGCTGGTAGCAGGCTGTCACATGACGCTCCATTTTGGATCTGCCACACCGCAATATTTTATATCAATTACTTCTATAACTCTTTTGCACTATTTTGATATCAATGGTAAATAAAACCCTAAAAGCCACAAAAATTAAGGAAGGGAGTCTATTTCTTCGGGGCCAAATTTTTACGTTTACGTTTACAGTTTACGTTTTTACACTGTGCGATCAGCTGTGCGATTTTTATACAGTGCGGCTACAAAAAAATATAAATAAATGTGCCCATCAAACCACGAAACAAGCTAAAATGCTAACATTCTTGAATCGTCGATTTGCTTCTGACATCGGCGGCAGACGGCCGATCGTTCATTGGTAATAAAAGTATTTTCTTTTATTGGTTGTATGGCTTCCTTTTCCTTTTTATAGACACCATCAAGCCTATCCGATACTGCTGGAAATTCGATTGAAAAGCCCTTCTGTTCGAGTAGGTTGGAGTGTGGTTTTAAGCATGCTTCAGCGTCAGTTGGTGGGAAATGGAGGCGTTGAAGTCCATGCTTGACAGCAATGCAATGGAAAGTTGCTTCATTGGCAGAAAGTGTCTGAAAATCACAGTCTCTGCAAATCCACTTGGGTAATACTGCCAGACTCCCCAGGTGAGCTTGAATAAAGTGACGCGCAAATAACAAGCGACTTATGCTTGTTGAGCATTTTGAGCACTCCATAGTGAATCGCTTATGATTTTCAAGCTTTGACTTTTTGTAAGAGCATGAGTTTTTTTAATCTCATCCAAGAGTGTGCTCGATCTATCTTCTTTCGCTATGAATTTTGGGCAATTCCTAACCGCGGCACAGACATTGAGGAAGACTTGCCACAACCTCCGCAACTTCAACCTAAAATATCCCAGGGATCTGGGATCAGGTGAATATTTGAGTGTGGGATCGGTGCTTGCCTTCGTCTTCCATGATTTTGCAAAAACATTGAACCACTACGGTTAAGTGAAGGAGACAGTTCTGTTCAAAAGCCCATTGCTAAAAGACTGCATCAAATTTCAAAGCCATTAACTTATCAAGTGGTCAAATTGCTTTTTTACACATTGGGGAATTTTTCCACTGATAACTTTTAAGGTTGTACGGGAATCATTTGGATGAACTATTGTTGAGCAATACATATTTCACTTTTTATTCAATGCTTCAATAATGGGTTTTTAGCAAGTTTGAATTCCTCAATCGAAAAACGGCTTTAATTAGGCTTGTGCCATTTGCTATATGATTATTATTTTTCACTACACATCAGGAGGATAAAAAGTATAATCGATGATCAATGCGAACGATCAACGCGAACGCTTTATATGGTCAGTTGAAGTATTGTAGCTAAAACTAGGCAGCAGAGTGCGAGCAGCAGCAGCAGACGCAATCTGAGCTCATCAACCCCCACAAAGGACCTGGTTTCCACGAACAACTCAGGCAAGACAAAGAAAGACCTTTATGAGGCAAGGGATGGGGCTGAATTCGTTAGAATTAGTTTCTAATGCCGTTGGTTCTAGTGAAATCGAATCGCTTAACTGGAGGCAACTGACTGTCTTGCCTGGCTTTCATGCGGCAGCTAGACGTCAATGCAGACCTCATTTAAGCATTTATTCAGGTCAGCATTATTAAGCGGTTTAACTTTTCCTCCTGCTCCTTTAGTTTAACCATTGAGCTTGCGTCTCCTTCAGCGTCAGCTTCTGTTGGCACCATGCCGACTCTAGACTTTTCACAAAATAATTGTTCGGGTTTTTTTCCGCAAACAATAAAACGCAAATAAAACACGAAACAAAATTTCAGGCAGAGGCTAACGCAGTACTACCGAATACAGCACCACTTTCTGCACAACCGCTTCAATCAGTTCGAAACCATACACTCAACTCGATCGAAGCAATCTAAAATAGGAGGCAGAAATAGAGCTAAGGAAATGAAAATAGCTATTGGGATTTTCAAATGGGTGAATCATAAGGACAGGCGCCCAGGACAGCTCGTCGGAGTAGGCTCGGTCGCAGCTCAGCTCCACTCAGCGCCAAGCCTTTGTAGCAGCCGCTCACGGAGCTGGCACTGCCCAGCATCTCCGAGAAGCCCTCTGGAAACGATATATTGGAGAAGATTCTATTTGAGATAATAATTTGGATGGAGGGCTGCTTGGCAAATATGGGCTTGGTTTGTGTTATTCTAGTTAGATCCATCAAAATTTAAATTAAGTTTTTTCTTTTAGACCAATATGGTCAGGATTTTGATCAGCTAGGCTTTAAACATTTGCAACTCCTGCCTTTTGGACATGGCCTACAACGATGTCTTTGGGGAAAGGCCCATACCAGGAGCACCGCCGAGGTATAGTCGCGGGGCTTGCAAGGCCTGGAGGAGATCTGGTGCGGCTATCAGAGGAGTGGTTGCCTCGGCTGAATCCAGGGCCAACAGGAGCTGCAAACCAACCACCATCAGCTCAGGCTCAGAAGGTTGATGTTTCACTGATTTATTTAACACAGAGCGAATCGCATATCAATTAAGAGAGCTTTTCTGAGAAGGTGAAATATCTTAAAAAGGAGGACGGACAAAAATTTTAACCCCCCTTTTTTATATTTTTTCTGAAAAGTACACATGTTTTTAAGACTTTTGGTAGAGTATGAGTGGTCAAAACTTAAAATTCGATTTTTGGCGAATTTTTGTAGGTAAAAAAACGGCCGATTATTTAATCAGCTATAACTCACGATCTGCTCAACGGATTTTCATGATTTGACCACCAATCGAACCGTCTCAATGAGAAGAATATTTTGTTTTTTTTGTTCATTTGTCTATGATCATTTCCTGCCGAGTAATTCACCAAAAACCAGTTTTTCAGTTTTCAAAATTTTGAAAAATTTATAATTTCGAAGTTAAAATTTCATTTGCGCCAGACGAGACCCATTTTTTCTGAAAATTCAGGTAATTTTACATATATGTACCATTCCATAACTTTAAAAGCCTTGGACCATCAGAGATATTTGAGTTTCAAAATGAAAATGCCCATTTTGCCCTTATGTTATAGCATAGGCAAAAAATTAGCAAAATTTTTTTTGTCTCTGAATGCCAATTTTTTGTTTCAATAAATTTCTTCTGACCCGTATCCATCTAGCTTTGTGGTTTTTAGCTTCAATTTTATCCTTTGAGTGCGATCATTTTGACTGCAACTTTTCATATGCTACAACACTGCCTATGCTACAGCATAGGGAAAAACAATAACAACATTTTTGTGCTCAAAGGACAAAATTGAAGCTAAAAACCACAAAGCTAGATGGATACGGGTCAGAAGAAATTTATTGAGCCAAAAAATTGGCATTCAGAGACAAAAAATATTTTGCTCATTTTTTGCCTATGCTATAACATAGGGGCAAAATGGGCATTTTCATTTTGAAACTCAAATATCTCTGATGGTCCAAGGCTTTTAAAGTTATGGAATGGTACATATATGTAAAATTACCTGAATTTTCAGAAAAAATGGGTCTCGTCTGGCGCAAATGAAATTTTAACTTCGAAATTATAAATTTTTCAAAATTTTGAAAACTGAAAAACTGGTTTTTGGTAAATTACTCTGCAGGAAATGATCATAGAGAAATGAACAAAAAAAACAAAATATTCTTCTAATTAAGACGGTTCGATTGGTGGTCAATTCATTAAAATCCGTTGAGCAGATCGTGAGTTATAGATGATTTTAAAATCGGCCGTTTTTAATACTTCAAAAATTCGCCAAAAATCGAATTTTGAGTTTTGACCACTCATACTCTACCAAAAGTCTTAAAAACATGTGTACTTTTCAGAAAAAATATAAAAAAGGGGGGTAAAAATTTTTGTCCGTCCTACTTTTCAACCTCTCACAAAAGCTCTCTTAATGGTCACTCGTATTTCTCGCTGTTTAATGAACCTGGCTGTTGTGCAGGACGACGAAGAGGCGGTGCCAGGCAAAGTCGCAGAGACTTCCGCCGCTGGGTAGCTGTAGTCCGCCCAGGTAGCGGCCTTCCCTCTCCACTCTCAGCGACACCTCAACTCCACCCGGATTGCTAAGAAGCAGGGTTGAGAGCAAAGGAGGCAAACGGTGTCCCCGTGGCTCAGCTGAACATCCAGCAGGAGCTCGCTGGCAGTATCTTGCAGGAGGGCCAACCGTCCGTCCGAATCCGCCGTTCGGAACATCAGCTCCAGCTCCAGGGCGTGCGGCGGGGCCTGGCCTGCTTCTGCAAATGCGTATATCCAGCTGGATTGCTTCAAAATATGTGAAATCATCTCACTCTCCAGACAGCGTTCATGCTGATGTTTCTACATTTTATGGATCAATTCAGTCCGATCTCAAAACCAATGTTGCGATGTACAACTTGAAGCCCTTGTTGAATTCAGACTTTTTGCAACTATCAACAAAAACCAGACAGAAAGCAAATCAGCAACAATAACAGCAATCGCTCAAAGAATGTGCCGTTGTAATTTCCTAAATGGCCAGCAGAATTAGTCTCTTTCCATCAAAGACGAACCATAGATGGCGTAGCCGTCCTTGGGTACGTGGATGGATTGATCGGAGACAGCGCTGGTGTCCAGACCGCAGGGCTGAGCAGCCCGAGCGTAGCGCAGAAGGTTGAGCGGCTTGGCCTTGAAGCGAAGAGCTCGCAGACAGCCCACAAAGCCTGCTTCTGTGAACCCGCGCCGCTGCCTGGAACGCTGATGTTTCTTTCACACAACTTAGCATTCTTCTGCTGTAATATTAGCCAATTGGGATGTATCACAATGGGCGTATACAAATTGACGTATTCCATTAAAATTTAGCAGCGCTTTTCAACGCTGCACAAAGAATGGTTTCCTTGAAGTGTAAGAAATATGGCCAACCGAAGCTTGGCAGGGAATCCGGCGACAAAGAAGCGGCGGCGGAGGATGCGGATGGAGATGGGCGCGTCCTTGATGACCGCCTTGCCGGACTTCCCCTCGTCCGCCTTCAGGCTGATCACTCGCTGCCGCTTCTTCATCCGCACCTCAAACAGAAGCCTCAGTCCACTTTTCATTCCAAACAGCAGTCAGGGAAAATACATCCGGCACATGTTTCGCAAATATGCTGCGTTTCGTCAGTCTACAGAGTAGTTCAATCGATTCTGGGCGGCTAAAGCTAAAAAAGTGTAGCTAAGTTCACAATGCCCCTTTATTTTTAAAATCTATGCCCTTGTGCATAGGCATTCTTTGGCTCAAAGCCTTTTGTCATTCTACCCTTTTCCAATTATTGATGCCAAAGTAATTTTTTTCTTGGCTTTGTAAAATCCAATTCAACAATGCCCAGAAATGCGACCAAAAAGGAAGCAAAAAAAAAGGCGAAAACCGAATGCCACATGCCGTCGTCAAGGCGAGGGCCGTCTAGTATGGTGGCGGAGCGAGTGCGGTTGGCCTTGCGAATGTCGAAGACCAGGCGGCCATCCTGTAGACGGAGGCGGATGAACTGCTGGAACTTCTTGTTTGCCCAGAAGAAGAGCAGCCCCTCGCTTTGCCTCGTCTTGAACTCCAAGCTGATAGTCATGCTGCAACACAGCTGCTGAATTAGGAGGCACATTGTCGCGGGAGAACAGAATTAGCGACTATCCTCCAAATTATTTCCTACTGTGAATCCACTGGAAATGTGAGAACACGCTGACCAAAACCAGGCAGGTCAAGACCAGTTTTTAGCGTATCCAGCGCTTTTGTCCAAATTTAACGAGTACTTTGGAGAATTCGTCTTCGAATTACTCTTCCTTTTCCATCAGAGTCAAGCAAACTGGCTCAAAACGAGAGAGGAGAAGGATAGAAAGGAATCAGTTACTTGTCGGGCTTGGTGTAGATGCGTCCGAGGGGCTTGAGGCTGACCTCGGAGTAGCTCTCGCCCTCCTCCCCGTCCCCGAAAGACACCGGCGTCTCCAGCCAAGACTCCCAGTTCGGCACACCCTTTTTCCCGCACTCTACCGCTGGCCGCTTTTTCTCTGCAAACACTATTCGTTGTGACTCGTCAGCCGATGTTTCTGCCATTTGCCACTTTGACCTAGAAAGTGAGAAATCGATAATTTATTCAAGGCAGCTCCAAAATGTGTCGCAATATATGGGAGCAAGCGTTCAGCAAGGAGCATGTGTTCTCCTCAGACGCAAAAGCCCGTCAGAAAGATTGGGGCCTGCCAATGTGGGTATGCATTTGTTACCTGGTCGGATTATGTTTCAGCAATTACGTAACAAAACTGTTGACTTATAATTCTTTGATGCGTTGACTTTGACCTCTCCAATTCATGAATGATTGAAAATGCAAGCAGGAGGCTCAGTTTCAGTGGCAACCTTGTTCGGGGGCGGCAAGAACGGCCAGGTCGTAGTGAAGCAGGGGGCGACTGGCGTCAGCCTGGAGTGGCTCTTCCATAGGGGCTGAAAGGAGGCGGCAATGAGGCAAGCGAGGGGTGCAAGCGCCCAGATGGAAGGGGGAATGGAGCAAGCGGGGAGAATTCCGCCAGGAAGCTAACTGGGCCCTGGCGAGGCTTTGACGGAGCAGGCGCCGATCTTGGTCCCCGCATGCGCCTCCGGCAGGAATGGCACGCGTCTGGAATTGGGCAACCATTTTATTTCTGCTCTCAGTACCAGAAATGGGGCCGTTGAGTGGCACAAGAAAATTTCCCTCAGAAGGAGTCTTTTTGGGTTGCATAAGCCTGACATTGGATGCCCCTCTTCAAATGAAATGAAGGGCTGAAGTGGGCAATTGTTGTCCTCAGAGCTGCCAAAACTTTTCTGGCAGTTTTCTCAGGGAGGATGAAAAATGTAAACGAAGGAGTGAGCAAGAAAGTGGGCCAACTGATAGTTGAGGAATATGTCGGAGATGCAGCCGAGCAGTGGGACGACGGGGGTGGGCAGCTCATCAGTGCGGGCCTTGGTGCCGGTGGGGAGGCCGCCGAGGAAGAGCTGGGCCCGCTCCGAGCCGATGGTGGAGGCATCGCTGAGTCGCCCTCTCGCCGCCTCCACGTCGTCCACGAACAGACGCACACTGCAGTTCATTGCTCACTCTTCCTTACTCACATAAATCAGAGAAGCAGCGTCTCAAGTTTGGAGTGTTTAATGGGACAGATATTAATTACCAATGCAAAGTGACTGCAGCATGTTAGCAAATGAGTGAATTCGTGGCATGCGGTCCCTGACGCATGGTTTCAAGAGCATCGACTGAGATTTTGAGAGCTCAAATAAATGGCCAGAATTATGTTCTGGGCAGAAGGGGGCTTGGATTGAGAGTCTGGTCTGTGAAGGGAGAGAAAGGAGGGGCGATACTCTGCCTGATCGCGGCGGAGGAAGACGGAGTGTAGTTGGCCGTCGGCGTAGGTAGCATCGGTGCGTAGGGTGAGGATGGTCTCCCCGCGAGCACCCTTCGTTGGATCTGTGCCCAGGATCACCACCAGCGAGCAATACGAAACTGAACCAAGGACTACCGTATTGCTGGC